>MU106657.1:0-63946 GCA_012274485.2 Sinapis alba
TAAACCCTAAACCCTAAACCCTAAACCCTAAACCCTAAACCCTAAACCCTAAACCCTAAACCCTAAACCCTAGGTATGGTTTCACTATTCCTAGGTTCGGATAACCCTAACCCTAACCCTAACCCTAAACCCTAGGTTTGGTTTCACTATTCCTAGGTTCGGATAACCCTAACCCTAAACCCTAACCCTAACCCTAAACCCTAGTTTCGTTTCACTATTTCTAGGTTCGGATAACCCTGACCCTAAACCCTAACTCTAACCCTAACCCTAAACCTTAGGTTTGGTTTCACTATTCCTAGGTTTGGTTTCACTATTCCTAGGTTCGGATAACCCTAAACCCTAACCCTAACCCTAAACCCTAGGTTTGGTTTCACTATTTACACCCGTACATTTTCGATATAGATTTTGGTGGTCCACACAGCATTTACTTTCTTCCAAGTGACTTCTACCCGCCAGTTAGAGCGGAAAATATAGCAATACAGTCTGTTTGACAAAAAAATCTGCGTTACCTGCCAGTTACAAGTTCTCCTATTGAATATTCCTTTCCGGATCTTCGCCAAAGTACCACATAATTTTGACAATAGAAATTTTGTGTCGACTGTCGAGTGTTCTTGAAAGCATGATGAAATAACCTTTTGGCATCGTATTCTTGATATAACCCTGAAAAGTTATGAGTTAACATAAGTTCTACCACAAGGAAAGCAATAGAGTTGTTGTATCATGATTATTAAGGCAAAAGTACCTCGATTCTCATATCAGGAGAAAGATCTTCAATGCTTTCAAAAGGCTTGCAAACATTGACACCGCAAATCATGAAGGATTGATCTAAGTTAAAGAACATTAAACTTTTTGTTATAAATAATCAAAGAGAGAATAGCTGAGTCGGGGCCATTTATTTTCAGCTTTTACTAAATACGTAGATATTAAAATGGCTTCATACTAAATTGGTCCACTACACACTGAAGTTGGATCTACAGATAAGGTGGACCAAGTAAGTTCGGATTTTGGCCCATTTATCTTTTTGAAAATATATACACCTTTTTTTTGGAACGACTTGAAAATAGATACACCAAACTGATAAACTTGTCAATAACTAAGATTTACAACATAGCTGCGGTCATCATTACAAATCAACCGCGAATTTATTAGGTGTCTTGAGATAAAAGGCAATCACATCTGATGTATCAAGCCTCTTCCAGAGCTTTTTTGATGTCTTTCTGCTTGTTACACGCAAAACATTAAATTAACATCACAATTAATAGTATGTAAGACGATTTCAATATGTAAAGAAATAATGCATACCTCGATTGATAGCGGTGTAGCCATCGTACCGTAACGATCAATCACTATGCCATCTTTGCTGACCAAGAATTTGGTGAAGTTCCACTTAATTCTGGAACCTAGAAAAGTGGGTTTGCTTGCCTTAAGGAACTTGTAGAGTGGTGCTGCGTTTTGACCGTTTACACGTATCTAATCCCACATTAACAATATAACCCATTATTAATCAATCAGCTGGTAACATACCACAAGTCGTAGCTACCTAACATAACTAAAAGATGAATAAAACTTGAGGTGGAGGCTCTATATAATTAAGTAACCACCGGAAACAAAAGCAAAAAAAAAAGGAAGAAAGAGGATATTTTATAGGACATACCTACCTTTTGGAAAACAGGGTACTCGGCTTGAAACCGCGTACAAGCAAAGTCATGAGCCTCTTGACTCGTGCCGGGCTCTTGATAAAGAAATTGGTTGCAAGGGAACGCCAAGATCTCAAACCCTGTTATACATAATATTATACATACAAAAAGAGGGAGCATGCATGAATGAGGTTGCAACTGCATAACAAAAGCCCTAACTTGATTTTTAATAAAAATAGACCTTGGTCCTTGTATTTCCGGTAAAGTTCGGTGAGCTGGGTATAATTGGATTCGGTGAAACCGCTGTTTGCACAAATCCAAAGGATTAACCTATCAATCACTAATAAATTAAAGATAGAAAACGTAATGGCAGAAAAAAAATGAGTCGAACCATTTGGAAGCGACATTGACGAGGAGGAGGACTTTCCCTTGGTATATGCTCAAATTCACGTCCTTGCCGGAGCTATCCTGTCGAAACAATAATTAATCAAAATAATCTGAGAGATGATTCAAGCGAAACACACAAGGTTACCTTGACGGTGAATTGATGGACGGATCTCTCGGGAACCGAAACAGAAGCACCCATCTCTCTCTCTCTCTTTCGAAAATGAAAAACAAAGAGAGCAACCTTTTATTTATGGTCTGTTTCCCGAGCGGGGCTCCGCTTTTTCCTCTCTGTGGCACTTCATTACATGAAGTTTTGCCTTTCATTAGAAATAATCCAAGATAGTTGAATCTTGTATACTATATTCCCATTATTATTCATGTACGAGGATGTCTACTCANAACCCTAAACCCTAAACCCTAAACCCTAAACCCTAAACCCTAAACCCTAGGTTTGGTTTCACTATTCCTAGGTTCGGATAACCCTAACCCTAAACCCTAACCCTAAACCCTTGGTTTGGTTTCACTATTCCTAGGTTTGGTTTCACTATTCCTAGGTTCGGATAACCCTAACCCTAAACCCTAACCCTAAACCCTAAACCCTAAACCCTAAACCCTAAACCCTAAACCCTAAACCCTAAACCCTAAACCCTAAACCCTAAACCCTAAACCCTAAACCCTAAACCCTAAACCCTAAACCCTAAACCCTAAACCCTAAAAAATATCAAATCATATTCTGTTATATAATCTGGTTTATTCTCTCATACATTTTAATTTTTCTTACGGTTTCCTGCGATCGTGATAACTAACGAGAGTTTTCAAAATCGATGGAAGTGTAGAATTTAAAAACAATGAAATATTTTGTCAGGTTTTAGATAGGCCCAGAAAACAAAGAAATATTGGGGTAAGTTAGGCCCATAAATTTAAAAGCCTAAATATATAAAGATTACTAAGCAAAATATATATTAAAAGCCCAAAAGAAACCTGAAGAAAGGCCCAACAATCCTGATACCTGCGTAACTTTGTGTAAGCCGCTGGCCCAAGTTAAGTGACGTCATCCTTCCCTTGCGTCACAATCAATTTCGATTCGTCTGCAACATCTTTTTAGTTTTTGGTGGTTCCTCAGAAACTGAACATTGTTTCTGAAAATTTTAAAGAAACGGCTGCAATTTTGAAACAAAACCTCTAAAATGTTGTTTTAGGAAGAATAAAAATAAACGACAATAGTTTAAAAGCAATATGGTAATCGTACCTGTCGAGAAGAAATTGACTGCGTTTTTATCATAGACGACAATTCGTGAATGACGATTCGTGAAAAACGATTCGTGAAAGCTCTTTCATGTCAATGGTTGGTAAACAAAGTCGGTGATCTTTTCCTTCGACTCTCTATCTTTTTACCGTTAGAGAGGAAGACATATGTTCAAAATTTGAAACGAAAGTCGTTTATATGGATAGACACTATTATGGGCCTTATAAGGAGTAGGCGTAATTAAAATGGGATTATTTGACCATTTAAGTGGAGGTGGACCAAGTAAGTTCGGATTTTGGCCCATTTATCTTTTTGAAAATATATACACCTTTTTTGGAACGACTTGAAAATAGATACACCAAACTGATAAACTTGTCAATAACTTAGATTTACAACATAGCTGCGGTCATCATTACAAATCAACCGCGAATTTATTAGGTGTCTTGAGATAAAAGGCAATCACATCTGATGTATCAAGCCTCTTCCAGAGCTTTTTTGATGTCTTTCTGCTTGTTACACGCAAAACATGAAACCAACATCACAATTAATAGTATGTAAGACGATTTCAATATGTAAAGAAATAATGCATACCTCGATTGATAGCGGTGTAGCCATTGTACCGTAACGATCAATCACTATTCCATCTTTGCTGACTAAGAA
Source organism: Sinapis alba (assembly GCA_012274485.2). Lineage (NCBI taxonomy): Eukaryota > Viridiplantae > Streptophyta > Magnoliopsida > Brassicales > Brassicaceae > Sinapis > Sinapis alba. The sequence goes on from MU106657.1 coordinate 3,931, forward strand.
TTTGGTGAAGTTCCACTTAATTCTGGAACCTAGAAAAGTGGGTTTGCTTGCCTTAAGGAACTTGTAGAGTGGTGCTGCGTTTTGACCGTTTACACGTATCTAATCCCACATTAACAATATAACCCATTATTAATCAATCAGCTGGTAACATACCACAAGTCGTAGCTACCTAACATAACTAAAAGATGAATAAAACTTGAGGTGGAGGCTCTATATAATTAAGTAACCACCGGAAACAAAAAAAAAAAAAAGGAAGAAAGAGGATATTTTATAGGACATACCTACCTTTTGGAAAACAGGGTACTCGGCTTGAAACCGCGTACAAGCAAAGTCATGAGCCTCTTGACTCGTGCCGGGCTCTTGATAAAGAAATTGGTTGCAAGGGAACGCCAAGATCTCAAACCCTGTTATACATAATATTATACATACAAAAAGAGCGAGCATGCATGAATGAGGTTGCAACTGCATAACAAAAGCCCTAACTTGATTTTCAATAAAAATAGACCTTGGTCCTTGTATTTCCGGTAAAGTTCGGTGAGCTGGGTATAATTGGATTCGGTGAAACCGCTGTTTGCACAAATCCAAAGGATTAACCTATCAATCACTAATAAATTAAAGATAGAAAACGTAATGGCAGAAAAAATGAGTCGAACCATTTGGAAGCGACATTGACGAGGAGGAGGACTTTCCCTTGGTATATGCTCAAATTCACGTCCTTGCCGGAGCTATCCTGTCGAAACAATAATTAATCAAAATAATCTGAGAGATGATTCAAGCGAAACACACAAGGTTACCTTGACGGTGAATTGATGGACGGATCTCTCGGGAACCGAAACAGAAGCACCCATCTCTCTCTCTCTCTCTCTCTCTCTTTCGAAAATGAAAAACAAAGAGAGCAACCTTTTATTTATGGTCTGTTTCCCGAGCGGGGCTCCGCTTTTTCCTCTCTGTGGCACTTCATTACATGAAGTTTTGCCTTTCATTAGAAATAATCCAAGATAGTTGAATCTTGTATACTATATTCCCATTATTATTCATGTACGAGGATGTCTACTCAATCAATTCCACCTCAAAAATGGCATCAGAATAACCAAGGGAACAGTATTACAAGGGAGTGAAGAATATACATCATATACTCCAAGCTGAAAATCCACATAACCAAATAATGTTGACCAAAAAAATAAAGAAGAGCATAAAGATTCTAAAATATTCTCAATCTCTACTCCTGCCCGCTCTTTTCTAAATTAGAGCCACAACACCTCGGTGTTTTTCCTTCTAGCTTTCACACCACCATTTACTACCTTCCGTCCCTTTCAAGTTTCTCTTGTCGTGACCTCTCTGATGCCACATGCCTAGATCCGTAACAAATTACTTTCGGGTTACTCCATTATTAAATGCCCAATAAACTTCAAATGTCATAAGAGACATATACCACGATTCCAGTAAAGGTAAATGTCATATCCTGGGACACAATCTTAAGAAATAGTATGTTATGTATGACTCACTAGAAGATGAGTAAATAACCGCCTTTTCATGTCTCTAAGGGTTGTTCATTCCAAGCAAGAGTGGATTTCCATATAAACAGAAAAGTACTTTGAGAGACCAACGAGCATAAACGTCTCAAACTTCCTTACCTTCTCTACAAGTCTTCTCAGACTCGAAAACGCTCATCAACTTCCTAGTGGCAAAGGAGAACTATATACAAATCTAAGGAATATTATTTGATATCCATTAGCTATGTTCTGTTTTTACTTCTGTTTCTGTTCATTTTGTACCGCGTGCCGGAAACACTGACGCGGCTAGCCAAGTCGGCTCTCTACGCTTTGAAAAACTCTCCATTGTGGATGAGTAAACTCTTGTTTATTTGCAACTGAATGAAGTTTGGTTTGATAAAAAACAATAGATCACCATATGGCCCATTTAGAAAATATGAACATGTTTATTTGATAATATTTAACCCAAGACTAATCAGCATGGTCACATTTATGTCGAAGTATTTAGGCTCAATATAACCCATTTACTATGGTATTTTGCATTGTCGGTTTTGTTATCAATGCTTCCTTACATAGGGCTGTCTCTGGAGAATTGGGTTTCTTACAGCTTTGTGTCAAGGATTTATTTTTCTTCCTTCGTTATGTATTTCACAATGTATTCCTCCTCGTGTATGATATAAAATTTCAGTTGACCAAAAAGAATCATTTTGCGTAGCTGGGAGAGCATCGTGGGAAGGCCAAACGGAGGAAGAGAGTGTTGTGGTGGAGCTAAACGGGGAGCTAAACTATGTCCAAAGAGAATTCTTCCACGCTCTCATGCAGTATAATGCGGGAAAAAATTTCATTTGACCAATATTCCTTAGGAAACGGCAAGCTCCCACAATCCTATTAGTATTGTTTTTTCTTCATAAACACCTCTTGTTACCTACCACTTCAAGTTGAGGGCCAAATCAAGAAGGGCTTCAACTTGACGGATGGTTCGCTTCTTCTCTTGCTGCTTCAACTTACGTGCTATCGCTTCAGGGTCCAGCACCTCTCCTTTCTTACCAGCTTCTTCCTCGTCTTCCTCTATTAATCTCACTTCATGCAGCAACGCATCCACTTCTCTTACAAAGTCTACTCTCAGAAGGGTGTCGTCTGTCTCAACGGGCGACCGTAACGGTCCTTGATGCTGCAAACACAGCGTATCGATACTTTTTTCGCTAAGGTAAACAAAATAACAAGAAAAGGAAAAAGAACAAAAGGGACGCACCATATCAATGTCGAAACCCCGTGGCATTAGAATGCTGAAGGGGTCTTCCCGTGGGAATGTCTCAGTCATTCGTTTTCTGCAGTCTTTCAGCCAAGCATCGTCTCCAAAGCCATCATGCATGTTTAGAAGATCATTCAGCAGTTTCATCGCAGGACTTGCTTGCCGCTTTAAGAACTCTGTCTGGAAAGAGCCAAATAGATAGATATAAGGATTCACTTTCAACCCAAGTACCTGGAGGGAGACGCTAATTCTAAGATAAAAGTTTCATGACACAACAAGGATCACAAAAGAGCAGGACATGTTCCAGGTTTAAAGATGTACAGCATCAGCAGCTCAAGATCTTGTATAGAAAAACAGAAACACATACCTCGACTCTTCTATACAAGAGATCAAGACTTCTTATAGCGTCCTTCTCGTCCTGAAGGACACAATACAACACCACAGAATCACACATGTCTGATTAGGCATATGACAAGGAAGAAGGAACATATCTTACATCACGGCGAGCAAGGTCAAGACGGTTCCATATGATCATGAGAACAAGCTCGTCCAGTTCTCCTTTCTCAGCTGCTTCTTCAATTCTCTATACAAAATTATCCTATAATCAATCGGACTTCACACTAACTTCTTCTTCTTCCTGTTTCTGTTAGTTTTTTATTATTTACCTCTTCGACTTCCTCAGCAGCTCTGATGAAGCTGGAGACGAGCTTTCTAGCTTTCCTCAAGTCTTCCTCAGGAAATTCCTTCAGCCTCAAGCCGATTTCACGGTACTCTTCAATCTTTCTCTCTTCTTCTTCTTCTTCCTCCCGCTGCATCCGCCGCAATTCTTTCGTCTTCTCCCTCTGCCGAGCTTGCCATTCCTGGCATCAAACCTATACCATCTTAGCAAAAAAAAAAATGCAGAAATTCAGATTGAAACAAAACAAGGGGGTGTACCAACATACATCATCATAATACTCCGGTGGCATTCCTTCTAGAAGCACTTCTTCTTTTCCCGAGCATCTTCTTGTGTATTTTACTGATACATCAAACCCGCAGAAGAATTTAGTAGAGAAACGAACTGATTTGAAGCAGGAAGGACAGACCTGAGGGATTTGTAATCATCGTCTTCTTCTTCAAGGCTACCCTAGCGGAAACAGGCCCACGACTGAACAGAGAAGATGCTAACGTTAGCAACAACGACGTCGACGCCATGGTCCTCGAGCTTCGACTCCGCCTCCGTAATCCTCTTCTAAGTAAAACTTTGACCAGACCCGACTCGGAGTTTATTATCTATCACATTCACTCCCCCTTAGTTTCAAATTTCTCAAATCATACCCCCGTTAATGTAATCTGTCACATTTTACTTCCCCTTGGTTTCAATTTCTAAAGTTAAACCGTAGTGAGTAATATAACCAATCTACCACATTTAGTTTCGTATTTCAACATTTTAACCCGCCTAATGGATTGTGTCTCACAAGTCACACCAGACCTGGAATCTTGAGATGGTGCGAACGATGTTACTCAAAATGTTATATAACAAAGCTAAATCGAAAAATACAAGTGATGATCACAGTTTCGATATAAACCGATGAGTTGAGAGAGACGTAACGCTAAAGTTGATGGCAAGTCTCGACAATGAGTTCGGTAGCTGTACCCATAGTCCCAAGGCCGCCGGCACATAGTAGAGCGAGAGCTAAGTCTTGCTCATTCCACTGCCTCAGACTTTTGCTTAGCCTCTTAATCACTTCCACATCCACCTCTAGCACCCAAGCCGGCGTGCATTGCACCATCAGGCTCACAAAGCCGGTTACGTAAGCTTGCCATGTGGCCCAGTCGCAACCTAGCGATATCTTCCCTTCCAAAGCACTCACCAGGAACTCCAGATGCAGCCACAGAACCCTTGGCCGACGTTTTGAGGCAGGAGATGAGGAGTCCACTCCCCAAGCGAATGCACTGCTCAGGATTGCAAAGTAGGCCAAAGCATAGCCTCTTAGCATCGGGACCATACCTCCCAACTCGTCTTCTTCTCCGTGAACTGAGATGAACCAAGATGGTAATGTCTCCTTGATCAGAGCCTGAACCAGATTCAGGCCACCGGAGATCCACACCAAGGAGGCTCCCAGTGAAGCTGCCAGTTTGACACGTGTCATCGCCTGAGAGAGTGAAACCTGTCCAATCCCATACCTCAGACCATCTTTCGTTTTCTTCAGTTTCTCAGTGGTGGCGATGCTCTTCACAGAGAACATCAGAAGGGAGAGGATTTCTTCTGTCAGGAACATGACGTCTCTGATTGATCGGTGCACTTTTATGTACAAGATTCCTGGTGCAGCTGTGGAGATTCCACCAGAGTGAAGAGAGCCAAATCCATGGCCAAGCAGTGCGCCCACTCCCCCATAGCTGCAGAGTTGGGAGGTAGGCGTTAGACCAAGAGTGCAAGTGAAGCAGCTTCTGAGGAGCTGAATAACAGCATCGCTGTTGTGGTGGAACACAGTTCTGGACGCTGAGAAGATAAGAAAGTCGCTCCAGCGCTTCACTTTCTGGGTCCACAGCGATGTCACAATCGGCATGCAGGGCCAGGGGCAAGCGGCAGCAAGGGCGTCCAAGGCCGGTCCGACAAGCACAAGGAAGCGCTCTGTTGCTTTTTCGAGCTTATAGGTTATAGTGAGGCTGACAAGTGCAGCGAGAGGCAAGGGAAGTGTAGCCGCAGAGATTCCATCTGCGAAGACAGATGTGTTTCAACAATTAGACTTTAAGCAGAGTAATAATCATTGTTTTCACTTGTTCTAGCGTGTTATATTCACATTTTCTCCTGGACATGCAATTTTACAGATATGAAAAATGCTATAGGTATAATAAGGCTAAGCAAAGACCCTCCGGGAACATGTTGTCAGGGACTGCCGTGACCGTATATATGGTATAAACCTTTCATGTTCGAAAATCACAGAACCGGAGAATATATATTGTCGTGAGCGTGAAGAAAAAGCATTACCTGCTGGTAGCCTTGGGACGTCAACGCCAGTAGCTGCTAAGATCAACTCTATCTGCTGCTCAACGCTTGCTAAATTTGCTGCAGGACTAGGCCAATCAGTTCCGTTCATGGAAACTGGCTTCCACAGACCTCGTGTTACTTCCGAAGAAAAGTAGCTAACCATGGTTCCTAGTGTTGCTGGCAGAAAATCGGCAAGGGTTTTAAGACCTGAAAGAAATCAAAGGGGCAGATTTAGATCATGCCCCACCAAGTATTAGCTGCTTTTTGGAACATCGTTTATTGTGCATCCATCTATAATATAATATAATACTATGCTGGTGACCGCCCGATTTAGGTAATTCCCTTGTCCAAATTGGTTTCATTAAGGTGTCAATTTCTATAGGTTCAGGAGGATTGAGAAACCTGTTGCTAATTCCCGGGGAGAGAGTGATCCATGAGCACAGGCAGTAAGAGCAGCATCAAGCACAAACGGGGCAGCTTCCAAGATATCCCATGCAGGTATCTTGAGTTGATCGGAAGAGTCGTCCACCCCTGAAGTAGATAAACTACTGCTTCCTGAAGATGGAGTCAGAGACTGACTACCACCTTTATTTGTCTTCTTGAACATCATGCTAAGTAGGGAATCAACAATGTGATGCACTGGGCTTCCGGTCTTTAGTTCAGAGAGAATCGAAGCCATGCATTCCTGATGCTGCCGATACCACTGTTTCAGTCTGGGAAATGAATCCATGAAGATGGGATCCACAGAGATATCTATGACTTTTGAAAATCTTCGACGTGCCATGCGGTCCTTTGGGGACTTTCCAAAACATTCTAGACGGCAGTTTCTAACTAGCAAAAGATATTCAGGGCTTGACTGAGGGCCCACCGGCGGAACATCTCCCAAGACATAATCTAGTGGTGGATGGTCAAATCTCCATAACCTTAGAAGAAGTATAAATGCAGTGGAGAAAACAGCATGAGAGGAGATTACTTCGCCAGTTGGGAGAGTCCACGTGATGTTCGGAATGCCAGAGCCAAATGCTTCACAGATTGGCATCAAAGCACCAGCTAACAAGGGGACCTGGCAAAGAACACCATAAATACAATTTGATAGAAAGAAGCACCTTCTTATTTATTGTCAGATAGCATAAGTTAAAGAACATGAAAATAGGTTAAAGTCAACAAACCTACCACACCGTGCAATGAGAAAATCTGAACACAATCTACAGGTGATATCCCAACAAGAAGAACATTAAGAAACGGGGCACAACTGATTAGATGGCTATAACTCCCAGAAATATTAGCTGGCGCCTGGGGCGAGAGTAAAGTTACAATGAAGATGATAACATGCTCCTGAAATTAATCAGAGATGGGGTCAAACATAAAAGCTGAGAAGGCTCCATAAAGAAGATCTCAGTGGACCAATTTGCAGTACAGCGAACTATCTAGAAAATCCAGATCACAGATACAGAATCGAAATGCCAAACATACCTGTATGCTCCAACCCCGAAATAGAGATGCTCCACAGAGAATAGAAGCCGCGGCTATCTTCTCATCTTCTGAACCAGTAGTTGCAACCTCGTAAATCTTTTCGATCTCTGCTAAGCTTCCATCATATTAATGAGATTAATTTCAGTTCCCTTACAACTGAGAGAGTTAATTAAAAAAGGCGAGCTCCACTAATGGAGTCTTGAAAGCAAACGATGGTCTTGGTAAGAAAACATGCACATCTATAAATATGGTTTTCCTACTAATAATCCCTTTAACCAAGTACCTAAAGAGAAACGTAAACAAAGATCGATCATAGATTTTTAAAATACCTAGAAGCTGGAGTTGTGATCAATGAATTTGTCAATGATGGTGTTAGAGAAGAACCCTTCATCACTAGAGACCAACAAGAAACATTTCCGGCGATACCTTGAGGAACTTGATTGGTTCCCCCATTTACGAACCCCGGCCAGAGATAAGCAGATGTGTCCAACAGGTTTCTGGAGATACAAGCTTCCACTACCAGATGGCGCATGTTACCAGCTGTGCCAACGCATGTTACAATTACAAACCAATCACATTCAACAAGAAAGCAAAAGGTTTGAAATGCTGAAGAATAACAAGCAACAAGAATGGAAGAATACTAATAAACAACCCCAATGAATAACCTGAAGCCGTCAAAACACCAAATAAAACAAGAGCAGATACACACACAGAAAAACAACTTCCGAGTAAATAAGGAAAACCGCAGACTAGGTAAGAATTCAAAACCAGAATGCTGGCGCAAAATAACATTGAGAGAGTAGATGGCAAGTTTACTTACAGCAGCCACTTGCAGATTCGTTCATGCTTGTATTCTCGTAAGATCCACTACCATTTGTAATGCCGGAAATGAACATAACTGCTTTAGCAGCAGCTTGATTAGCAACCGATTGTACCGAAATAGGTGGTGTCAGCAAGCTTTCATAGTCACCAAGTTGCTGTAAGCTATTGACTAACCCCTGTCGGCATTTTCCTTTTTTCTCTTTCCACTGGTTGCTTGGGCTAGATGCACTTTGATCAATCCACTGACTTTCTTCTTCTTCAATGATGTTGGCAACTGCAAGTGGAGTGACGGATAGCAATACACAAAGAAAAGTGTCGGTGCGAGGCACGGGACCCTCGATTGGATCTCTTTCCTTCAAATTACAACATATTGGTCAAGATACAGCATAAGGCGCAACATTCTCACTATATGACCTTCTGATTATGATTCTTGTATTAGTTTTAATGAGGAACGTAATTTGGTGCTTCAAACATGTTACTACTTACTTCAGATCCATGAAGTAGCGCATACATTGATTCTCCTAGAAGCACCAAGACAAGAACAACCTATTCTAGGCTAGGAGCTTAAAATTCTTAGTAGTTGTTCAGGATAGATCCTTACCCTTTGCACAAGGCGTAAGGCTGCTAGCCATAGAGCTAGAAAGGCATCATGCCATGTTGTACTGTTAGCTGCCTGCAGTGCTTTTACAAGACCTGCAGATATTTTCGTATGTTCAAATAAAAGCGCATAAATAATAAGTATGTAGATATAAACGAGAGGAGAAAGGCAAGAACGACAATAGAGATAAATCTACTAGCACCAGTTAGATTTTCGACAGCGCTGGCTGCTGCAGCTTGTGTTCCATCCATTATGTCTTCGAAGAAAAGATCAATGGGCAGCCACAGTGCAGAACCGCTAGTCCCATGATGCTGACTAGTCAATGCTAACATAGAACCAGAGGAAACAAGCGCATGGAATTCTCCTCCTGGGATTGTCTTGCTCTCCCTTTCCAGAAATTTACGTGTATGAGACACCAAGCATGTAAGGGCTTCTGGATTAATATGTTTCGAGTTCCTCACTGCCAATGATTTGGTTGTCAGCACTCTAAAACGCTGACTGAAATCTTCCCAATGGGTTGGCCTGAATAGAAAGAAAGCTTAGAGGGCTTGATTGAGAAAGATATGAAGAAGTTGTTACATTTCAATTTATAAAAAAAAAAAAAAAAACTATTTTCACCAAGCCAGCAGAGTCCAGGATGATAAGGATCAGACGAGCAACAGAAAACTAATGGGTGCAGTTAAAGGTCTTACATGTTTTGACTAGCCAGGTGAAGAATCCTCGAAGTTACTTTATTCTGCAAAAGAAATTGGATTAGGTTGATAGCCATTTCAGTGTTGGCTTTCTCTAGTACACCATGGTTCTCATTTCTCTTAAGCAGCCCATCAATTTCCATGTCGTGTGGCCATTTAGACCTCTTATTAGACGTTAGTTCTAAAAGCCCTTCATCATCTAGGGATGCATCAACTAGTTGCCAGACGATGGAGAAGACAAATGCAAGGAGAATACTTCCCGGTTCTTGATTTGGTAAACCAAAGATTTCAGAAAGATGGAGGATATCATCGATGGAATTCATTGTCCTGGTCATTTCAAAAGTTCGTAGGAGTAAGCATTGTAGGACGTAAAAGAAGAGAGGTCTAAGAAAAGTAAAAATGATTGCTCAGATTCCTTAAAAATAAGGAAAAGACTGTATGAGTGCAACATTTAAACAAACCGATATCAATTGAGAAAAGGAACGAGCCTGTGATATCCTGACCCTCTAATTTGAGGCATGAGGGAGAATGCATGTCTCTTTAGGAGTTCCAGATAGAGCCTATAGGCTGCGGGATGATGCTTTCTGTTTGGTATTACCCTAAATATCCATACCAAAAGAATTAGAAGAAAAAAAGAAACACAAAGACGGTCATGAGACTATTTCAACGAAAGAAAGAGAGATACTAGAGACGTTTGAGGGGATATAAATAATTAAGTAGTAGCATAATGATTCCGAGCGAGCATAGGAAAAGTAAAGGAATTACATCCAGAACCTAACCTAAACATTACCCCTCTCCAAGTAGTCAGTATACCATTACAGAGGCATTGTGATAATCGGGAAGCTGTAGGAGAAATTTAAATCCAAAACCATTCGTTTACCTGTGGGAGAGAAGGGCGAGGACAAGTAGAGGAGGGACGATAGTGACGGTTATAGCTTTTTCGAGAAGCTTCCAGGAAAGTGGAGTGTGGTTTTCCCAGAAGATGTGGGAGGTGAGGAGGTGAGCGAGGTCTTGTGAGGGAAGGGAGATTCCAGCAGCGGAGAGGGTCAAGCGAAGCTCAAGAGCCCAGTGAAGCGGATCCACGTTCTTCTCCTGAGCCGACCTAATCAGCGACGTAACCGAGTCCCACAGACTCTGTTGGGAATCCAGCGCCATAGAGATTTTGATTAGTCTTCTCACCCTCGTCGTCTTCTTCTCAGTTTCGCTTAATTTATTTATTCCACGATTGGTCTCTTTTTATAAGGGTATTTTCTTCTAAATGAATATATTTTTCGGACTTTTATCAAAGGTTGAACGAGACTAAGTTTAGTACCCACTAATTTGAATTGAATACCCAAAGATATAATATGTAGGAGCCTATCATTTTTTTTATACAAGTTCCTAAAGGAGAGAGCTGTTGTTATCGTTGTTTAGAAGCTCAGCACACAAAAGCAGTTGCTTAAATCCCAAAAAACACCGAGAACAGGATTTTTTTTTTTTTTTAAGAAAATGAGTTACATCAAAGAAAGAGGAACTATTTATGAGAAACTTGGATTTCAACGGCGGTCAAGGCACCAGCAGCGGTACTCAGATGTGGAGTTGTGGTACAGCTCTTCCGGCTTCATCTTTTCTAGATCGCTCTGTTTCCACGAGTTCAGTCCATCCCCTTTTTCTTCTTCTTTTTCTGCCTTTCCATGCTCTTGATCCCGCATTCTCTTGTACAGCCTCATCGCAGATACACAGTCCTCGTACGGCTCGTGCTTCCCGCATTGTATCTTGTATCTACAAATACAAATCCAACACAGGTTTACTTATTCCTAAGACTGGCAATCAAACTTTTATTCCTAGTATTGGTCATTCACAAAATTGAGAAACAACACACATACACTGACACTGAAGCACAAGGATAACTAACTAACTAACTTACCCGAGATATGACCTTGTGAGGTACTTGAGTGATTGGCTTACAAGATTTGTTTTCATCAATGGCACGTATTTTGCTGTGTCTCTGAGAAACAAAAAGTATACTATTAGTGAAGAAGAGAGATTTCAAGGAAAGAAACAAAAAAGGGAATTCACCTCAACAAATGGCTAGGATATTGGAGTTTCAAGCATTTCATATCATGCCTAAGGTCGTGACCAACAAGAAGAAGCCTCCCAGCCCCATCATTATGTCCACCGCACAAGATGGCTAAAACTTTTTCTCGGACATCCTGAAGCCGCATACCATTCTTCAAATCTTCTTGAGTCAGTCCAGTTACCTTGTGTCTGAACATACATTATTAGGCAAGTGAGTGATCATTTGAACAATTTTTTTAAAACTAGCACAAGGAAGGAAGGAAGGCAGTAGCTACCTGTAATCGGTGACAGGGAGTTGCGGCTGGACGTGAGTAGAAAAGATGACATGCTCGTCTTCGTCAACGAGGCAAACTGATGCGCAGAGATCAATAGACCCGTCATCACCACCACCAACCATTTCACAGTCAATTGCCACTGCCTTGAGACGTGTATTTACACCAAGAGTCCTGGTAGGATTGACCTGACATGAATCGATGTCAAGAGAGAAACGCCTTATATTTTCATTAGTCAGGAAAAGAAGACACAATCGGTGAAGTGAAGGCAGTGCATTCCACAAAGTAGTCAGTACTTACGACGACCACAAAGGAAAAGGAACTTACAAGAGGAAGAGGTGCGGAGAGGTGACAGTTGTTTTTATGGTCTGCGAGAGCAGTGGCGTCCTCAAAGATTTGAAGACAGAGAGCACAGCCTCGTTCAGAGAAAATGGTCTTGCAGTCTCCTTTGAAAAGATGGTCCGGAACTGACGACGTCATTGTTCCAAAATGAATATGGAAATCATATGAAGAAAGAAAGAAAGAAAGAAAAAAACAAAATGAGGCATGCAATAAATACCGTTAAGGTGTTCCCGAACAGATTCGAAGGATTTACAGTGCTTGAAGCAAACCCCACAGCGAGGCTGATGAAGTGAATGGTGCGAAATCTTCATGTGCTCAACAAGGTGTTGGCGTCTATTGAACATCTTGTAGCAAGCAACGCATCTGTGCCTGCAGGGTAGTCGAAAAATCAACCTCCTCTCAATATACATGATATATAAACCCTAACACTGAATAAAATCCCAACGAAGAATGGCAGGAGATTAGAGAGTAAAATCAGAGAAGCGAACCTTATCTTGGCGGTTTTCGGAGACATTAAGGGAGAGAGGGACTAAGGAAATCAAAGGCGATTCGCTGAAGATGAAACGTAAAACTGTCTGTCTGGTGTGATACCGCTAGAGAGAAGAAAATGAAGAGACGGAAGAAGGTTTCTTTTTTATTTTGTTTTTATCAGTTTATCTTTCTTTATATTGCAACATCACACCTTCAACTATCAAAAATAACAAACATATTATTTGGAATTTATAAATAAACCCCTACTAAGAATTTGAAAACAACCCACTAAATTTAATTTGAAATCACATGACTGAATCAAATGTGCTCGTCGCTGAAAGAGCGGGAAGGGGAGTCGCCTTCCTTCCTTGCTATCTCGTACTCTTCAGTGGCGGTTCGTCTCGATACTCTTCAGTGGAATTGTGTCTTTAACCTTAGTTTGATTCTTCTCGTAGGCGTGTAAAGTAATTGGGGCGACGGCTTTGAGGCTCTGCTGTGCCGGAGACCAAATTCAGACCCTTGGCCGGGAGACTATATATGGTTATGGCTGGCGTAAACTACTCCTGGTTGTTCATCACCAGGCCATCACAAATCATTAGGTCATCTCGATCATTTTGAAACAAGGAGAAGTTGAACGGTACCTTTTACTTTTTAGAATATGATGAATCGAGCTAGGCTTTCTTATGTCCATCACCGAAACAAGGAGCTTACTACTTTGAGTTTTGATCACCAAATTTTTGAAATGTATTTTTGTAATCATCATCAACTTTGATAAGATGATAACCTCTCATTTAATTCGTTAAGACAGACAGGTTGTCAAGTCTGGGCTGCACTACCCCGAACGCACCACTGACGTATAAAAAACTAAAGTAATATAAGTTCCTTTCAACATGTAAGCAATCCGAAGAAATGCTAAATGAACAGTACAGCTATCGAACGAAGAATCAAGGCAATCCTTTCAACTCCTTCTACAATCATTTGTGTTACGCGTCTTTTTTTTTTTTTTTTGTAACACAGATTTTCATTAGCTAGGATTAAAATCCATTGTTTACAACCATAGGAGCAGCATATAAAGCTTGCTTTGCCAAGGCATCAGCCTCAGTGTTTTCACTACGATTGAACCAAGAAAATAAAATAAACTCAAAGCTTGAAGCTAGACATACAATATCGCAAAGAACCCCGTAGATCTCTGCGATTGGTGAGTTGTTTTTCAGGGCGGTAATGAGCTGGAGGGAGTCCGAGCGGGCATGAAGCCGTCTGATCCCTTTTTCTTTGCAGAAGCTGAGTGCCTCTCGGAGTGCCAGGCTCTCTGCCATCAAAGGTGAAGAGACATAGTGACAATGCGCCATGCTGAGCGTATGATGGTTGCCCTCCTCTACAACCCAACCGAGACCCGCCACTCTGTTGGTACCCAGCCAGGCTGCATCTGTTTTGAGGCTTGAGCATGGAAGTTGGGGCGCCTCCATTTGAGTTTTCCTGGGTTGAACAGAGGAATCCCTAGTCTGTTCATTAAGCCATTCCCGAGCAGAAGAAACTGCCATGGTTACAACATCTTCCGGTGTGAAAATCTTGTTCTCAAAGATCATCTTGTTCCTAGTGATCCATACTGCCCATAAGATCCATGGTGCCAGAAAACCTGCAGTGATACCTGAAGGAGGTAGGCAGCGTAATCCACATAACGTCGGCCAGACAGAAACTAAATCTACCATTCCTCTAGTGTCCATGTTGTTTGCAAAGGGAGCAGCCTGCCAGACTTTTATAGCAAATTCACAATGGAGGAAAAGATGAGTGATAGATTCTATCTGATTGCAGCGTTTACAAACCGGAGCTACAGTTATCATCCTCGAAGATAGCCGCTCTCCCACTGGGAGTGCTCCCTGAAATGTTTTCCACAGAAACACTTTCAATTTTGGAGCTATTTTTAGTTTCCAAATTCCTCCATGCCAGTCAAAGGAATTGAGGTGGGTCACAAGGTTAGGAGCCGAGTTCGTTAAGGCTCTTTGATATCCTGTTCGGGTAGTGTATTCTCCGGTGCTCGTCCCCAGCCAAATGAGCTTGTCTTGTGCACCCAATTTACTAGGCTTTAGGAGTAACATGTTCTCTTCCCAGTCGGTTCTGTTCTCCAACATGAGACTCGAAACAGTGAGTGCTGATGAGAACTCCGGAGCTGGACCCATCGGTCTTTTCTGTTCCGAGTTGCTTAGCCAGGGGTCATCCCATAGATTAATCGACTCCCCATTGCCTACTGCCCAACTCGAGTTGCTTAGAATCAGGTCTCTTCCTATTAAAATGCTTCTCCAGCCATGTGATTCCACACTTCTATGTTCTACTTGGAGAAAGTTAGTACCAGAGCAATATTTTCCTAGCACAACCCGGCTCAGTAAACACGTCGGATTGTGGATGATTCGCCAACTGAGCTTTGCTAAGAAAGCATCATTGTAACTTTGGAAGTCCCGGAATCCCAGTCCACCCTTTGTTTTCGGTTGAGTCATCCTCGACCAGGAGACCCAGGCCATCTTTCGGTTTCCACTTCGTCCGTCCCACCAAAATCTCGTGACGGCAGATTGAATGCGTTTACACAAAGAAACCGGTAACTTGAAGCACGTCATGGCATAAGATGGGATAGGGGTTAGTACGCTCCGAAGCATCAACATTTTCCCTGCCGTAGAAAGGTGTTTGTTGGACCATCCACTAGCTTTGATTTTTATCCTGTCCACGATCGATGAGAATAAATCTCGTTTACGCCTTCCAAAATGCTCCGGGAGTCCTAGGTATTTCCCGACACCTCCCTCGCGCTGGATTTGGAGACAGTCTTTCACGCAGGTTTTGAGAGAAGCTGGAGCTTTCCGAGAGAAAGTAATAGAAGATTTCAGCACATTGATTGACTGCCCGGAAGCTGCTTCGTATTTGGACAGGATTGTCTTCAGAGCAGTTGCATTTTCTCTGTTGGCTTTGGTGAAGAACATTGTATCATCCGCAAACAGTAGGTGGTTAACCCGAGGGCAGCCTCGTGCAACCCGGATCCCATTCATCTCTCCTGATTCTTGAGCCTTGTTACACAAACCCGAGAGCACTTCCCCACAAAGGATGAAAATGTAGGGTGAAAGTGGGTCTCCTTGACGGATTCCCCTGCTCGGTTTAACTCTTCCTCTAGGCGAGCCGTTAATGAGGAAGGCGTAGGTAACCGTTGAGACACATTCCATAATCCACGCTGTTAAGCGGTGGTGGAAACCGAGTCTCTCAAAAACCAGTCGGATAAATTCCCACTCTAATCTGTCGTAAGCTTTACTCATGTCGGTTTTGACTGCCATTGAGCAGTGCTTTTTCGCCGTCGAGTTCTTGAGGAAGTGTAGGACTTCATGGGTAATTAGAACATTATCCGAAATCGCTCTCCCGGGGACAAAGGCGGACTGGTTTTCTGAGATAATCTCTGGTAGTAGCGGTTGCAGCCTCTTGGTGAGAATCTTGGATATGATCTTGTAATAGACATTACACAAGGCAATTGGTCTATATTCTGCCACCGTCTTGGGGCTCTGTGTCTTCGGGATAAGCCTGATAAAAGTCTCGTTTATCTTCGGGGGTAATTTGCCGGATTCAAAGAATCCTTGAACCTCTTTAATAATTTCTCCTCCAATGGAATCCCAATTGGAGTGGAAAACCCCCGCTGAGAATCCATCCGGGCCGGGTGCTTTATCTGCATGGATTGAGAATATTGCACATTTGATCTCTTCCGCAGTCGGTATCTCTATCAGTTTCGCATTCTCAGCCTCTGTAATTCGCGGTTGTAGTGCTGCTTCTACGATTGCTTTTCTTTCTCCAGGGGTGGAGGTGAATAAATTCTGGAAGTATTTAGTGATGACACTGGCAATCTGCTCCTCCTTGTATACTGTCCTGCCTTGCTCGTCTTCCATAGCTGAGAAACCATTTATTCTCTTGCGGTTTTTTGTTGTCGCATGAAAAAAACCCGAGTTTCTGTCTCCCAGTCGTAGCCACAAGAGTCTACTTCGTTGTCGCCAATAATTTTCCTCAGCTTTATACGCCGCGTTTAGGTCAGAGGTGATGGTCTGAATTAACGCCTGATCGTTTTTTGGGTCTGACTGGGCTTGTTCCAGTTCGTCTTTCTTCTGCTCAATCAGTAGGCGGCTATTAAGTTGCTTTTCTTTGTTCCAGCGTGATATAGCGCCTCTTATCAGGCCGATACGTTCTGTGACTGATCTATTTGATGCATTCTTCCAGGTTGATCGTATCAACTCCACTGCTTCTGGGTTATCTTTGAGTCTCCGATCATACCGGAAAATACCACGCCTCCTTTTCCTGCATGGTTCGAAGTAAGAGATCAATGGCTTATGATCTGATCCTTCATAAGCCAGATATTGACATCTAGCTGTCGGGAATCTCTCAGCCCAGCTAGAGTTTGCCGCTGCTCGGTCCAGTCTACTTCTCACAAAGTGATCTCCACGTTGTCCTCGCCAAGACAACGGATCACCCGTGTGTTGGATATCGAACAGGTCACCTTCAGCGAAGAAGGTTCTGAGATCGTAGAAAGAACTCTCCGGGCGTTCTGGTCCTCCATCTTTCTCATTGTTGCTGATTAAATCGTTGAAATCACCTGTGATAAACCAGGGAGCATTTCGTTCCTCAGCCAACATAACTAGGTGGTTCCAAAGCAATTTTCTTTTCTTTTTATCACAGTCACCATGAACAAAAGAAGCAAAGAAATGTTTTCCTTCAAATTCAATACAAGTATCGAACATATTGGCATTTGCATCTAGCACTTCAAGATTTATTTCTGCTTTCCAAAATAGGGCGAGTCCGCCTGCTCCATGGCCTGTCGGAGGCACTAAATCATAGAAGTCGTAGCCAAGGGCTTCAAATTTCTTCAGTACGACTTCATTGGGGTTTTTCGATTCCATAATGAAGAAAATGTCTGGGTCGATAGTTTTCTTCAATTCCCGCAGTCTTCGAACTGTCAAGGGATTCCCCAAACCTTGACAGTTCCAGCTCGCCACCTTTAAGGAACGAGAGTAGACGGGTTTTGAAAATCCGCCTTCTTCTTTTTTGTTGCCGCTGGTATCATATTACATAAAGGTTGATTGTCTGAATTTTGTGGCGTCGAGCGTCTTCCTTGCGTTCCACGGGGAACTTCTCCTCTGTGGAGAGAATCTCTGGATCCTGCAGCTTGAGGAATTATTGGTGTGGTCTTTCGTCGAACCGCCGGGGTTTTGGTCTGTTGCACCTTCCGCTTGCGGGAGCTTGATCCTACCAATTTCTTGGGGCTACTTGCTATTTTCTTTTGTCCAGGGGGGCGTCCTGGTTTTCGACGAGCTTCAATAGTCGGTTCTGGAGCCATTTCCTGAGTTGGAGATGGTCCTAAACGGAGTAGGGCAGGAACTCGTGGAGGGGTTCCTTGCGGCGCAAGGGAACTGGCTAGAGCAGCCTGATTAGCCAAAGTATTGCGCGCCATGTTGATTGCTGTTTCCTCAAATTCTCCAACTTCTTCTGCTTGTCTGAGGCGTATTTTCCGAGCTGCGCTCTCTGTCGGGTCGACACAGGATGTGTATTGAACCATGACATCTCTTAATACCTCCCGTGCCTCCTCGATAATCTCTTTTGGTATCTCATTTTGCCTTTGCTGAGGTTGGTTTACGTTGATTCCAATTGTTGGGGCTTTGGAGCCGCTAGATTCATCTCTGGTGATAGCCACTCTAGGTACATCTTTAGAATGTTCTCTTGCCTTCGCTGGGGACGATATGGCTTTGGGCTGATATTCCCAGCTTTGTGATTTTCTGTTGGACTTATGGTGAACTGAGGATCGAGAGTTATAGTCTCTGGAACCATAAAAGACCTCTTGTCTTTGCTGCTGATAGGGGTGATGTCTTTTCCTTTGGTGAGGTCTGTCCTCTGTTCCTCTATCATCAAAGTCCCGGTGCCGTCTAGCTGAAAAAGGAGGTGGTGTTCTTCGTCGAGCTTCCTGGTGGCTGTAATTTTGCGGGCGCTGGATTGGAATCCCATTCTCAGGTCCCTTCAATGATGTAGAGATGGAGTAAGCAGGGTGTGGTTGATTACTTCCTCTTGGAGAGGTTTCTCTGCGTGGTCTTTCACTATTAGATATCTCCATATGAGCTTGTCGTTCCTTTTTCTCTGCCTTAGCTTTCAAGCAGTCACGCATCTCATGATCCAGCTTGTTGCAGTAGGTGCAATGCTTCTCGAGCTTCTCGTAGACCAGATGTGCTATGACCTCGTCTCCGTTTGGATACTCAATAACTGAAGCTTTGATTAACGGGAGTCTTCCATTAACATGAACTCTCATACGCACTGCCAGAGTAGTTATATCAGCATCTTCAAAGGTGCCAATGTCTTGTCCGATAGATCTTATTGTGTCTTCAGTCCATAGATGGACAGGAATCCCTTGAACCTTTATCCAGAAAGGGATTAAAGAAGGGAACTCCGGGGAGAGAGTTGGTTCCCATCTCTGAACAATCACCATCCATTT
Source organism: Sinapis alba (assembly GCA_012274485.2). Lineage (NCBI taxonomy): Eukaryota > Viridiplantae > Streptophyta > Magnoliopsida > Brassicales > Brassicaceae > Sinapis > Sinapis alba. The sequence goes on from MU106657.1 coordinate 22,868, forward strand.
AGCGAATTGGCATGGTCGTTTTTCCAAAACACTGAGTAAGTCTTCTTCATTCTGGAATTGAAACTGGAACATTCCTCTGCCTAAATCAGAGCCCACAGGACGGGTTTCCGTGCTCCATTTCTCAGTGAAGACCGGTAGGAGTGCCCAGACTTTTTGCACCGAGGGGTTTGTGACCCTCCCTATTACTGTTAGGGAGTGTTTTTGAAGGAGGTAGGAATTTTCCGGTGCTTGAACCTTTATCCTTGCGGTTCGCGGTGCTTGATGGGGATCTTCCATCATCCCTTTTCCTTTTTCAGTGGCGGTTAGTCGCCTGTTTTCCATTGTTGCCCTCTTACAGAAAGTTTGTTGCTAAACAGAGTCAACTTCGAGAGTTTGAGAATAGCTAGGAAGTTTTTCTGACCAGAAACAGAGTGTGGAATCCCACAGCTTCTGTGTCTCTTGATTTACTGTTCTTGTATGTTTCCAGCAGGGTTGGTGTTTCAGGGGTTTCCAAGAGTACAAGCGTACTTTCTGTGTTGTTGAGTTGCTAGGAGGGAGAGAGCTTTGAGTGATTTAGAACAGCTTGGTTTTTCTTCGTCCTATTGAAAGCCATCCATTTACCTCCATTCGCATGTTTCCTCCGGTGAGTTTGCGGCAGCGGCGGTCCCTCCGACCCGGGTCGGGGGATGAACCCGGTGGGTTGAGACTGCAAGCGGGCTACTGACCGCTGGGTCTTTCTAAAAGTGGGTGTAAAAAGAAGTAGCAGGGGAATTGCAGAGAGTTTTTGGCCAAAAAGGTGACAGAAATCAGGTAAACGAAGAACCGTGATGCAGAAGACTCACTGGGTAAAGACCAGTTTCGAAAGTAGTGCCTGGGAGCGTTTTTGTTCTATTAATGAAAACTGCTTTGCTTCCATTTGTGTTACGCGTCTTCTATACCTTTTTCCTTGTATTCAAATTTGTGTCTCTGCATCACACCGGCAAAACAATACATTTTCATTTTTCATTTATTTGATATTTAAACATGGATCGTCTGGGATTAAAAGGGATTTGTAATTTTTATATGTTCCTTCTGCGGCAAGAACCAGTGTTATTGCATCTAGAAATCCAAGATTGATTATATACATTTCCTATTGAAAGCATGTGATTGATTGATATATAGTTTATTTATGTTCGATGAAAATATTAGTGGAACTGAAGGAATAACAAGAGTGCATATTCGTGGATAACAATAAGTTAGCAAAAGCTGATGGAAAGTGACCTAATTAATGTTGAGAATCGACTGTATTTAATCTTATGTTTAAGACTTTAGCTTGGAGAATAATGTGTTTCTAGTATCTCTTGCCCAGTGCTGATCATCGTCTCTCTACGTTAAAATGAAAAACAACTATACAAAAACAAGGAAGGAAGAAAGAAAGAGAGTGGAATCAGAATCCGATCCCTTTCGAGCATCAATCTTCCTTTTTTGAAAATTTTGCTAAAGTTTCCACCTTTCCTAATCCTGTTTTCAACCCAAGAAATTTCTCCTTTGATTTCTTCTCCCTTTGCATGTTGTTCCCTTTTGAAACACGTTATCAATTATGATTTCAACAAAAATAACAATTCACCGATTTTCTTGTTCTTTGGCATTATAAAAACCTCTTTAATGTCACCGTCTTCTTTGCACAGGTCACTCTCTAATTAACTAACTCCTTTACTTTCAAAGCTCTCTGCACAATTTAACTGATATAGATGGCAAATAACTCACAGAGTAGCAGCAAGAACCAGGAGAAGAAGAAAGGAAAGAGAGTGTGTGAGAAGATCTTCAGAGCAGTGACGAGTCCTGTGCGAACCGTTCGCCGCATCTCCACTAAACCTTCACCGAACAACCACCACCACCACCAAGCAGAGGCTGTCCGCGTCAAGTTCTCTGAGACAGCCAAACCCATTACAAACATCGAGCAGAAGAAGACGCTGGTCACTCGAGTGGAGACGACGCTGAAAACGGACGAGAGGTTCACCGACTATATAAAGAAAGCAAAGCTGAAGATAAGGGCAATGACGAGGAACGATGATGTGTCGGACACAAGTGAAAAAGAGACACGTGATCATCATCATCATCATCACCACCATCTACCTATCTCTCGTGTATCGAGAGAGAGTAGCAGTGGGAGATCATCAGATCGTTTCTCTGAGTACATAAACAAGGCGAAGATGAAGCTCAGGTCATCTTCTACCGTCGTTCGTGCGAACACAACTCACGATTCTTTCAAGTATTGATGATGAGTTCCCACAACTCTCTATGAATAATCTTCCTCTTCCTCTTGGTCTTGGTCTTGGTCTTGGCTTGCTCCATATTATAAGATAAATCGATTGTGAAAATATCTTTTATCGTTTGAAATTTTTTGTTATGTGCAAGGGATCCATTGTATTATTGAAAACCCAATATTGTAATATTTAATGAAAATAAAGGTTTGTTTGTGCTACTCACTCATTGGTACTGGACCTCGTAACTGATAAACGTACGAATATCATATGGGCTCTAGTAGGCTTTTACTTTTCGTATGAACAGTACATACATAAGGCCCGTCAAAAATGCTCCCCTAAGACACACTAGTGCATCTCCGAAGCACTCAACCAAACCCGGCCTGATTACTTTGTTGATACGATTTTTTTCTAATCACTAATATAAACAACAAAATACAATTAAGAAGCTTACAATAACGAGATGACATGCACGATCGTTAAATCCTTCATAAATTAATGCTGTGAATGGGCTGTGTTTGTGTCGTAAGTAACATGACCTCTAAGTTCTACAGATTATTCAATTTCAAACGACAACTGTTTTTTAATCTGTCCAATTTAATGCAAACGGCATGCTATTATTTGAGTCCTCTCAACCGAAAAGGTCAGATTGTGTTGAGATTTCGTTTTCTTATTTTACTCATATCATTGCTTTAACACAAACTAAGCGAGAATAACTTATGAACCTCATTTTAATATATTTACGTCACGATTTTAATTTATTTTATTTTTGAATTTTCTTAGCTATTAATTTTATGTTTAAAATGATTATCATAATTCCCTCTACTTTATTTAACTTTATTTCAGTAATTGTTTTAAGACATTTATTTTTGCACTCTGATGGCTAATTTCCAGTGAAAACTTATTCATATGATATAAAGTCATTTTATCGGTTTTTCATTATATATCCACAGTAAATTAAGAAGATGTACTTATAAACTTGCTAATCACTTAAGGTTAAAGAAACTGAAAACAGTGTTTTGAAAATTCTAAACATATAAATATACGTAAACTAATGTATGTTGTGTACATGAATGTATTCGAAAACCTGCATTGAATGCAAACTTTTCAAAATAAAATTATAAAAGTTTGAAAATACTAATTTGTTTTTTAATCCATAAATTAGTAAAACGGAAAGAGATCCTTCTCGACGATCAAGAGTCAAGTTTGACTTCAGATGCACAGATGCATAATATGTTTTGTTCGTAGTCGTACTATAGAAAAATATTATTCTTAATACACCATTTTGATAAAATGACAAGAAAACACATTCACAATTCACAAATCACAAGTATATATGTCAACTACATCTTGACGTTACTAAACTGGCTTATATATTTATTTATTTTTTAAAACAAAAACTCGAAGACGCCAACTTTAGACTAGTTCTATTTTTGTATAGCATTAGCATGTTGAAGGTACCTCTATTATATAATTTTGCGTTTCACTGTTTTAAATGCAAATGTCTTTAAAGTATAAACACATATAGAAAACGTATGCTGGTCGATGTTGTTTTGCCTAATTGATATGTACTGTATATGAGGAATCGCCAATCGATTAATTTGTTTTTAAACAACAAACAAACAAACAGAAAAGAGAATAAAACAAACAAACGAAAAAGACAATAACATTGTGTAAGCAGATGAGGACAATGGACGAAAAATATCGGGATGATTTGCTTCGATCGAGCAAGTAGTTGACACTGTGTAAGCAGTGAGGACAATGGACGGTGACACGATAGCTGAGTCACCAAAGGTTTCGCGTTGCAAACTTGCAAGCAAATGGTTGGTCTTTTAAAAGTGACTTTATATGTAAGAGTTGAATAACATTTACATTCGCAATTATTTAATCAATACACGTCTTTTCTCATTGTGTGATTTCACTTGTCTCTCTATTCGCTACCGTCAACCCTCTCCTTACAAAAGGCAAGCAAGCACAAAAATTTCAAACAATTCAGTACTGACCCCTCAGCGACAGAGAGACCAATCCCCCACCTCGACCCATTAAGACGTTTTCTGGTCCAAGAAGATAATATTTTAATTCTACAAACACACATGGTAAACGAAAGAGAAGACGACTATTGCTTATAATCTAAGGATTGATAGTTAAAGAAAATTCCAGCAACCCTTAATTAAATCTCTTTCTCCTACTCTACTAACGTAAAACAGTGTTTTGTTTGGAATTGGCAAATCGCAAAAAGAGAGTAACCTAGCTAGGATCAGCCTAGCTAGGATCGGCTTGTTACCTTATGATGTGCTACTAGTATATATATGATAAATTTTCTATACTTGAAAACTAGCTTAGTATTGAGATTTAGAATGCGAATATTCCTGACTTGTAACAAAATATATATGGTTTGGGTTTGATATTAAAAGTTATCACGTCGGCATGGGGTATGATTCATGATGTAAGTTCCCCCTCTTGCCTTTAAAAATGTTAATTTTATTATTAGTAATAGTCAACGCTTGAATTGCATGATTATTGATTGACAGACACATATATGTATTTATAAAGAAGGGTAATACGCAGAGCTAACTAGAGAGGGTGGTCGAGAGAGAGAGGCTTATATGGCTCATATATCCTTTTACTGCTTCTGTAACCAATTATAATAATTTTGTCAAACGGAAATAAGTAATACTAAAAAGTAACATAAATCAAATATGCAATGAGATTAGATTTAAAAAAAAAAAAAGAAAGAAAAGCGATTGATTGGTTGTGGCTTTTCTCACAAGCAAAAGGCTGAGCAATTAAGTCGAACGACTTATTCGCCTATGCCCCCGCCTCCATCATTCTGTTTCAGCTCAATTAGTAAATATATATTATTATCTTCTTTAATCTTATTTTAGGGTTACATTTTTTTATTTTTTAAGTATAGGAAATATTATTCAGATCTCTCTCTCTATATATGATTCTCTTTCTCCCCGGAGTGGCAATAAATACGCTTTGTATTATTCAGACATAACTTAAAAGTTTTCCGGTGAACCTTAAACCTCAAAAACCCTTTTTTCCTCTCATTTCATGATGGCTGAAACGCCGGCATCTCCTATCAACGGATCTGTTTCCGCTCCACTTCTTCTGTCCGATTCGGCGGCTAAAGACGTGATGATCACTTGGTTTCGCGGCGAGTTTGCGGCGGCTAATGCGATCATCGACGAGCTGTGCGGACACTTAATGCAGGTGAGCGGATCAGCGGGGGAGGAATACGAGGGAGTGATGGCGGCGATTCATAGGCGGAGGATGAACTGGATCCCATTGCTCCAGATGCAGAAGTACCATCCTATCTCCCAAGTTACGCTCCAGCTGCAAACCGCCACGGCGGCCAAGATCAACAACAACAAACTCATCATGATAGATTCAATCCTCGACGATGATTCTCCCACTAGCGATATCACTGATTCCGGTAAAGAAACAAAATTAAGTAAAGTAGGATTTCTTTTATAGACCGCGAAAATTCAAATAATACTCTTTATTACCCTACCTACATCTATCTTCTTTTTTTTCTTTTTCTGACCATTCTTAGCTAATTTTACACACCCACACGTGTTCGGTTTCTTCGCAGGATCTCGAGAAGAAGAGCGTGTGGAGGAGGAAGCCATGACAATATGTTGCAAGCATGAGGAAGAATGCGAATCTCGAGCTTCTTCCCTCATTAAACAGTCCAAACGTTTCTCTGCAAAGGAACATGTTCGAGGACATACGGCAAGTTCAAAACCAAACACATCCTCTTCTTTACTCTCCACTGTTTGGAAGCGTGGGAGACTTTGATACCAAGCTCATTGCTTATAATCTGAGGTTTGATAGTTCAGTTTAGTAACTGGAATTTAAAAAAAAAAAAAAAAAACCCAACAAGAATGGTTTTACAAAGATTATTTTAGCATCCTCTCAAACTTTTTTTTTTTTTTTTTTGAAAAAAGACTATAAAATAGCAAAAAACTCATACTACCTCTGTATATTAGTTTAGCGCTCGTGATGGATGAAGTTTATTTTCATTGTTGTTTCCAAATACTAAATAAGACTCTCTCGTTGCTTGCTTTTAGCAGACAAATGTCGTCAAAGGCCTAAAACTGTACGAACATGTGTTCACTGGAACTCAACTCTCCAAGCTTTCAGATTATGTTAATGGACTCCGAGAGGCTGGTCGCAATCAGGAACTTCCAGGCAACTCTCTCATACCTTTCCTTATACACTGGAACAAATGTTGATGCAAGTGTCTGAGAGAGATTAATAATTACAAGTTTCCTAAATGCAGGGGAGACGTTTGTTCTATTCAACAAGAACACGAAAGGGACCAAAAGAGAGCTTATTCAGCTTGGAATTCCAATATTTGGGAGCACCACAGATGAACACTCAGGTAAGATCAAGGACAATTGGTGAATGCATCATTTTTTTCCTTCCGAATATCCTTAATTAAGCCACCTTTAGTTGGTTTTCAACCGACTCGTACGTGTTTGCAGTGGTGGCACCTATCCCAACCCTTCTTGAAAGTGTGATTGATCATCTTCTTCAGTGGCGTTTGATTCCTGAATACAAACGACCCAATGGCTGCGTGATCAACTTCTTTGATGAGGTAGTTGCAACTGATTTCCAACTATTTCTCTCAAATCGATCTCCACCCCCAGGCTAATTATATGTTTTAATTCATTTTGTAGGAGGAACACTCCCAACCATTCCAGAAACCACCTCACGTGGATCAACCCATATCCACTCTGGTCTTGTCTGAATCAACCATGGTTTTTGGACACCGATTTGGGGTCGATAGTGATGGCAACTTCAGGGGCTCACTCACTCTCCCACTAAAGGAAGGGTGCGTAAGGGGGAAAACTCTCATTTTCTAGCTAAATTGATTTCATTATATCCGCGCAAGTATTAACAAAAAGCTTAAAATGAATTTGGCAGGTCGTTGTTGGTGATGAGAGGTAACAGCGCTAATATGGCTAGGCATGTAATGTGTCCATCGCTTAACAAAAGAGTCGCAATCACTTTCTTTAAACTCAAACCAGACTCCAGCAAGGCCCAGCCGCCGCTAACCATGAACCATGTCACCCTGTGGCGGCAAGGCACTCCAGCTCCCCCGGTTTTAAACCCATTCGGCATGGTCAGAGGAGCTCCGTTGGTGATGCTAGCTCCGGCTCCCAAGAGGCTAGACGCTGGCACTGGAGTTTTCTTGCCGTGGACACCGCCAGTGTCAAGAAAACCAACAAAGCATCTCCCACCGCGCGTCCAGAGGCTGCGTCTCCTATCATCAGCTGCAAAGTCGGTGGCAGATCGTGAAGCCTCGTCACCACCGGAGATCGGAGTGAGCTGAGTTGGAAAGTGTCACACACGTTATCTACGGAGTCAGCAGAGTTTTTTTTTTCTTTTTTATTGGTTTCCTTGATCGTATTCACGTTTGGTGGTTTTTTTCTTTCTTGTTCATTCCTAACCTTTCCTTTTCTTTCATTCATACCTAATTTTACTACAATTATTATGTTACATCAGCTGTTATATTACAGGGAACAAGTGAACTATTTGAATTAAAATATCCCCTCCCCCCCACTTGCCACAAAGTTTCAAAGATCTTCAGTTTCAATCACGTAAACAAGGAACGTGAACAAATTTGCCTATACAAGTACATTCTCGCAACTGCTTTCACTTTACCAAGTAACGCAAAGGAGCATGAAGAAGAAACCAGAGATTCTGATTTTTTTTTTTTTGTTTGTTTCTTTCTGAAACACATAGCTTCTTCCGTTGGCTCAATTTCCCCATCCCACAAGCGTAGAATCAAAGCAAATCCGATGTCCTACTCATTGTCTTCATATACTAACAACACTAAAACCACAAGAATCCGATAAGAGTAAAGAAAACCCCTTTCTTGTTCTTTCTTGACGAGAAATAGAGAATGCACAGAAGAGAGGATGATGACAGCAGAAGGTCTCTACCGCCTCCGGGCAATTTGCCAACGGCTGTTTAGATTTGTGGTGGCTAAACTAGGAGAATTCGAAGAGAAAGTTATGAATGAAGATAAGCGTGAGAGGAAAAAACTGATCAAGCCAAGAATCAGAGAGAGAGAGACAGTGATCACACTGGATAATGGTACTACTAGCGGCCAAAAGAAGAGGTTACATAACAAGGGGACGACGAGTGAGCGGAGCCCTAAGCAACAAATCGCTCGGCCTGACGCAGGGAAATCACCGCAGCCTCATCGAGGTCTGGTACCCCTTATAAATGACATAAATAAGAAATCAGATGCTTTTATCGAGAACACACTCGAGAAGATGCGAAAAAGCTTATAGACTAGAACCAAATACACGAACCCTCCCTCCTAACTTGCTTTCTGTGTACAAATCAATAGAAGAAGAAACAACATACACTGGGATGCAAATGCAATGAGCCGAGTAGTTTATTTTCTTTAGATTTACCAGCTGCGCTCTTGATAAGAAAATGTATTTCCAAGAAAACAAACAAACCATCTCAGAAGTCTATGAATATTACTTAAGGGGCTTGCCAATATTTCATTGTAGAGCAATCAATGTACACATTCGTTTGCCTTAAAAACCCACGTACCTTTCAATATTCGAAAGGAGAATCATTCATTCTAAAGGAAGAGAAGACAAAGAATCTTCAGTCTCTAATCCCATCCTCTACTCGGTTCTTTCCAGCCATCCAAGCTGAGGCAAAAAAAAAAAAAAAAAAGAAGTGAAGAAAACCACAAATAACGGCCATAATTAGAATTCTGAAGGAAGGAGCTATTATACCTTCCAGGCATACATAGCAAAGAAGGCAAGCGTATCAGCAGACCAGACAAGAGGAAAAGATTTCCAGAAGAAGGGTATAGCAACATTGAGTAAAGGGATGAGGAGAAATAGATAGTTAAGNTTTCTTGTTCATTCCTAACCTTTCCTTTTCTTTCATTCATACCTAATTTTACTACAATTATTATGTTACATCAGCTGTTATATTACAGGGAACAAGTGAACTATTTGAATTAAAATATCCCCTCCCCCCCACTTGCCACAAAGTTTCAAAGATCTTCAGTTTGAATCACGTAAACAAGGAACGTGAACAAATTTGCCTATACAAATATATTCTCGCAACTGCTTTCACTTTACCAAGTAACGCAAAGGAGCATGAAGAAGAAACCAGAGATTCTGATTTTTTTTGTTTGTTTGTTTGTTTCTGAAACACATAGCTTCTTCCATTGGCTCAATTTCCCCATCCCACAAGCGTAGAATCAAAGCAAATCCGATGTCCTACTCATTGTCTTCATATACTAACAACACTAAAACCACAAGAATCCGATAGAGTAAAGAAAACCCCTTTCTTGTTCTTTCTTGACAGAGAAATAGAGAATGCACAGAAGAGAGGATGATGACAGCAGAAGGTCTCTACCGCCTCCGGGCATTTGCCAACGGCTGTTTAGATTTGTGGTGGCTAAACTAGGAGAATTCGAAGAGAAAGTTATGAATGAAGATAAGCGTGAGAGGAAAAAAATGATCAAGCCAAGAATCAGAGAGAGAGAGACAGTGATCACACTGGATAATGGTACTACTAGCGGCCAAAAGAAGAGGTTACATAACAAGGGGAAGACGAGTGAGCGGAGCCCTAAGCAACAAATCGCTCGGCCTGACGCAGGGAAATCACCGCAGCCTCATCGAGGTCTGGTACCCCTTATAAATGACATAAATAAGAAATCAGATGCTTTTATCGAGAACACACTCGAGAAGATGCGAAAAAGCTTAGACTAGAACCAAATACACGAACCCTCCCTCCTAACTTGCTTTCTGTGTACAAATCAATAGAAGAAGAAACAACATACACTGGGATGCAAATGCAATGAGCCGAGTAGTTTATTTTCTTTAGATTTACCAGCTGCGCTCTTGATAGGAAAATGTATTTCCAAGAAAACAAACAAACCATCTCAGAAGTCTATGAATATTACTTAAGAGGCTTGCCAATATTTCATTGTAGAGCAATCAATGTACACATTCGTTTGCCTTAAAAACCCACGTACCTTTCAATATTCGAAAGGAGAATCATTCATTCTAAGGAAGAGAAGACAAAGAATCTTCAGTCTCTAATCCCATCCTCTACTCGGTTCTTTCCAGCCATCCAAGCTGAGGCAAAAAAAAAAAAAGAAGTGAAGAAAACCACAAATAACGGCCATAATTAGAATTCTGAAGGAAGGAGCTATTATACCTTCCAGGCATACATAGCAAAGAAGGCAAGCGTATCAGCAGACCAGACAAGAGGAAAAGATTTCCAGAAGAAGGGTATAGCAACATTGAGTAAAGGGATGAGGAGAAATAGATAGTTAAGAGCCTCTTTCTCTTTAGTAGGGCAGTCACGTGCTCGAAGAGAAGGAATAGTGAACATCCAAATGGACCACATACCCATCAACCTCCACAAGTCAGGTTCGGTGGAGGGAAAGAGGAGGTTGAAAGAGAGGACACCTCCAACCAACATGGATGCATAACCTTGAACCTCAAAAACTTTGTAAAGAGTAGTTCCAGGGAGAGCTGGGTTTTTACTGGCGGTGGAGGCCCTAGGGGCAAAGGTTGCTGCAGTCTTGTTAACCACCTGATTGTTTTTTTTTGACAACAAGTCATTAGCTTCCTTGTGATTATGCAAGTGGTGGAAAATTGGGGTGGATAAAAAAGGGCACCTTTTTCAAGTCTTTACCGAGTGCAGAAGAGGAAGGAGATTCGGTTTGAACCTCCTCCTCCTCCTTTCCGTCAGCAGTGGCGCAAATTCGGAGACTACGGAGAAGCCCATGGCTGAGATTGGATCTGGGCGCAAGAGCAATCGACGAGAACACGCACAGAGGCGGAGAAATTAAGCAAAACCTCATCCTCATCCTCTCTACAATGATATGATTTTGGAAGACGACAGAGCGAGCGATAAGGAGGAGGAGGAGGAAGGGTTTTGATTTGGGGAGGGAGATGACCGGTACAATCCTAACCGAACCATCATTTTCGATTTTAATTTTAATTACATAACATCAATTATGTGTCGTATGCTCAATTGAACCGAACCGAGGCCACGTTGGGTTTGGATTGCGAATTCTGGGGGTCCATCCCAATCATCTACCTGGCTGCGAGCGATAAAGATCTTTCTTTTGAGAGAATTTGATTTCTTCTCGTCGATTGGATTCTATGATAAAATTGGGATTATGCTGATCGTGCTCCTCTCATGGCGAGTTTTCTTCTCGGCTGCTTGTTGCCTTCGCTACTTCTCGCAGGTATCATTTCATTCTTCTTCTTCTTCTTCCTAAATGGGACAATCTTAGGCTCGCTTTTGTTTGTTTTCAACAACTCCTCCACCCACAGCAGTTAAATGGCCATTGGGTTTAAGTCCTTGAATAGCACTCTAAGCTATATCGCCTTATGCTTTAGATATTCTGTTATCTTAGTGTAAGTAAACATTTAACATCTCTTTTCCTAATGTCTTTGTCTCACAGCTGCACTTATTAACTGGAGTCTCATTTCCTTTGTTGATTTGATTGCTTTTCTCCTCCTTCACTATATTTCTCCTGCTTTTGGTAAGACTTTTTTTTTTTCTACTTCTCTTCTTTGATTTCCTCTCTATATTTGACATTGCTCACCAAATACATCTACATTAGAGACTTTATTGGTTATGGCTGATGATAAGCTCATGTTTCCTTTCTCAAACTTGAATCGTATTGTGCTTTCTTTTCCCAGGTTACCCTTTTCAGAGGAGTCATTGGCTGTTATGGCCCATTTTCTTCTTTTCATGTGTAATCATTGTTGCACAAGTGGTGTACCTTTTCATTTGGGATGCTGTAGGCCAAGACTGGGACGCATCAGATACTGGCTGGATGAGTGTTACCGGCTTTATGATGTAAGAGCTAGTCTTTACTTCATCTCAATGCCTTGTATTAATTCCCTCTTGTGTTTGGTTTTGCAGAATAAAGTCTTGGAGAAACCCCACTGTTATGTATTTCCTGGCTTTACAACTACTAACATCGCTAGTTTCATTAGCTGACATATACAGTAGTAGATTCGGCTTGGTTCGATGGCGGGACACATGTTGGTCTCATTTTTCACAAGTTTTTGAACAGCTAGGTTTGTAACTAATGTAAATTGATCCGTATGACTTGTCCAAATAGTTACTATAACTTTTTCTCATTTTTTTTGTTCATCTGGTTAACTAATGTCTATTTTATGAAGAATAAGCACTTTTATGTGGTACCGTTTCTCTTTTTGTTTTGATGCCAACTTGGTTTGACACTGTTTCAATCGTCTATGACTCAGGAAGTCATCTTAGGGTTGCCTCCTGCTTGTTGTTACCAGCAGTTCAATTGGCAGTGGGAATTTGCAATCCTTCATGGATTTCTTTGCCATTTTTTATTGGTAGCTGTGCTGGTCTTGTGGACTGGTCCTTGACTAGCAACGTTTCAGGACTTTTCAGGTTGATAAATTATTGATTATTATGCTAAGTTAGCGCTTCCCAATTCTGCTTTTCTGAACTGCACTCATTTCTTTTCTATTGTTAAGGTGGTGGAGAGTTCTTTACATCTACTCAGGATTCAACATCGTCCTGCTTTACCTCTATCAGTTACCAATAAACTTTTCCGATATGCTTCGGTGGATAGCAAGCTTTATAGGTCTATTCAGAATCTCTGCGGAAACTGAAGGCCCTGATATTTGTTCTGGTCTTTTCCTTTTGCTGTTCTTCATCATGGTATGACTTTTCCCCTCTAGGATTAGTATTGCTTGCTCTCGCACAAGTGTGGAAACTGATAATCATATATGGTTTTCCATTTTAAACTTATATTACTCACCAGATAATTGATGAACTGTTTCTCGACAGCCGTTAATATTATATGAAACCAACAACTAGTATAGTTTTCCCGCCTGGTTAATTGACATATCCGTCCTGATCTGTTAACGAGCTACCACGTTATTATATCAATATTTCTGCAATTGCAGCTTTCCTATGTAAGGTCAGATCTCGAGGATATGGACTTTTTCATGTCCACGAGTGAAAATAACTTGGCAGAGCGTCTTCTTCCTCCAAAATATTCGTTTTTTATTCGAGAATCAAGGTATGCTGTATATAGTTTTTTTCTTTCTCTTCATTTCTAGGAGCTGTTGTAGTGTTCGACACAGTATTTTAGCGTTGAAAGGAAATTTTAATTTGTCTGTTTAAATTTGTCACTTGTATTAACTAGTTTATGACTCTGAAGCGAAAAGAAAAGCTTGGTTGAATATGCTCACTTGATTTATTCGTTTTATGGTCGTAGACTGTAGATACTCTCCTGGCTTCGGTTCTTAAACTATAATCCTTGGCTATGGGTTAATGAATGAGTCATGTAATTTTCTGGTGATCTCTAGGCTGTGTAAGAGGAGTTTTAGTTTAAAATGAGAAGTTGGTATAAAACGTTACTGTATCAAGTGGGACAAATTTACGTTACTGTATCAAGTTGGTATAGTTCACACATTTTAATGGACGTTCTCTTTGCTAGTCTTATACAAGAGTAGGCATGTAATGTATAATAGACTAATAGTTACGCTCTGCCTGATGTGTAAATTTCTTCCAAATTTTCAGGGCTGGTGTAAGGCACACCAATGTTCTACTGAGGGGAGCTGTGTTTAAGACGTTCAGTATCAATTTCTTTACATATGGTTTTCCGGTATATATTTGTATCCTGGTATCAAAATGTATCTGTAAGCTCAAGCAACGTATCGTGTCAAAATATTCACTCTTTTATTTTGTAATTTGCTTCCATGATTGCCAGGTCTCTCTGTTTGCTCTTTCGTTCTGGAGTTTTCATTTTGCGAGCTTGTGTGCGTTTGGCCTCCTTGCATATGTTGGTTATATTATCTATGCCTTCCCGTCCTTGTTCCGCTTGCACAGATTAAATGGCCTTCTTCTTGTATTTATACTCTTCTGGGCTGTCAGTACGTACATATTCAATGTGGCATTTTCCTTTCTGAACACTAAGGTTGGAAAGGTAATACTTCGCTATTTATTATGTGCAATTTTCAAGTATTTTAAAAGAATATTAATGTTGGAAGGGTAATATCTTCGCCATATAATATGTAGGACATGAAAATTTGGGAGATGGTGGGCCTTTGGCATTACACTATACCTGGATTCTTTTTGCTTGCACAATTTGGTTTGGGGATGTTGGTTGCATTGGGTAATCTTGTGAACAACTCTGTTTTTCTCTACCTGTCTGAAGAGAGCTCCAGATCTTCCAATGATAGATCTTATGCTGAAGGTAATAGCCTCACATATTCTTTCTGCAAAGCAAATTATATGGTGTTTCCAACTTCTAGGCTTGTCAAGACTTCTAAATTTGAGAAAAATGGTGGGTGTACTTGTTTATCGCAGTCAACTATCGTCTTTTCTACATCATCTGACCTGAATCCGAGACATATTAAGAGTCACCGGTCTATCCATGATATGTTTTGAAGAAATTTGGATATATAGTAATCATTGAAAATGTTTATCTGTTCTGTGATTTTGAAGGTGAAAGCGTAAGACTATTAATTTCTTTGGTAAAGGTTTTGTTTATTTCACGCTTATTTTAGGTAGCAATTCTAGTCTTCTGCTTTACATTCAATTTGAGAACTGCTCTTAACGGCTGAGATTATCATCACAGCTGATGAAGAAACAAAGGTGTTGGTTGTCGCCACCATTGCTTGGGGATTGCGGAAGTGTTCACGGGCTATTATGCTCGCACTGATTTTCCTCATTGCCATGAAACCTGGGTTTGTCCATGCAGTGTATGGTATGTTTGTTCCCCTCCTATTTACTTCTTTTTTTCTTTTAATAATGATTCATAAATGTGGATGTTTCCTGATGGACTTCTCTTTCAGTGATATTCTTCCTTATTTATCTGTTGAGCCACAAAATCAACAGAAAGATACGCAAGTCATTGATTCTTCTATGCGAAGTTCATTTTGCACTTCTCTACATTCTCGAGATCGATCTTGTGTCGAACTCCTTAAAGCGGCAAGGCTCTGTGAGCAGAGAAATTCTGTTTCAGTTAGGTACGCTTCTCTTTCTGTATTTTCAAGTTATAAGCTAGATTCACATATCATCAGTTTCCTTTCGAATATAGCTGCTAGGTGATCTTAGATTAAAGAGTAAGGAAGAGTTCTGACTGATAACTCTGTGTATGAATTATTGCAGGTCTCCTTAGGTCTGAAAGCTCTTGGGACTTCTTGGAGATAGCCTTGCTTGCTTGCTTCTGTGCTATCCATAATCATGGTTTTGAGGTGCTATTTTCCTTCTCAGCAATTGTACGACATACACCAAGCCCTCCAATTGGATTTAGCATATTGAAAGCTGGTCTCAACAAATCAGTTCTCTTGTCCGTCTACTCATCTCCATCTTCAAGTTATTGCCAGGATAATACTACTTATGGTATAAAACTTCCTTCTTAAGTGAACATCTGATGAGGGATATATTCACGTCTTAGTTTGTCCTCAACTGCTGATCCTTGCTTCCTTGCCATACCGTTCATTATACATATCAACCTTTTATCTCCCTGTCCTGTCCTCATGTTTTCTAGCACTGTAAAGTCACATCTTCTTGATATCGTAGTGAACCCAGTAGTAGCTCCCAACTTTAAGGAATAGTTGCCAGTTTATTGACACATGGTGTAAAATTTATTATCTTACTGTCTTCATTTAAGTGCATGTATCGACCTAACAAGATAAAATTTGGTTTCTGTTGCCATTATTTTTACATGATAGCCGTAGGAGTAGCTTTCATGCTGTGAACTTTAAAAGTTGCACATTCTGTGACCTCTGTCAGAATCTTATAAATGTTCGTTGTGGTTCATCATACCTGTTTTGTATCTACTCTCTTATTAGATGCTTACGAATCGCTGTTTTTTTTCCTTACAGAGAGACATATTGCTTCATTTCTGAGTGCGATTGGGCAAAAGTTTCTGTCTATGTACCGATCATGTGGAACATACATTGCTTTCATCACTATTCTCATAAGTGTATACCTGGTGAAACCCAATTATGTATCGTTTGGATACATTTTCCTTCTCTTGCTCTGGATTACTGGAAGACAACTGTTTGAGGAAACTAAGAGACGCTTGTGGTTCCCTTTGAAAGCATATGCTTTTTTGGTGTTTATGTTTATCTACTGCTTAAGTAGCTTTGTCAGCTTGCAGCTTTGGTTATCTGGATATATTGATCTCTACTTTTATTTGGGTTACAACTCCAAAGCACCATTGCTGGATAATGTATGGGAATCTCTCGCTGTCTTGATCGTGATGCAACTTTACAGCTACGAAAGGAGGCAAAGTGGACATTACATTCCAGGTCAAGCCAGTTTGCTTCATCCTGGAGTTTTTGGTTTTGTTGAGAGATTTTTGGTATGGCATGGTCAGAAGATCTTGTTTGCGGCATTGTTTTATGCATCATTGTCTCCAATCAGTGTGTTTGGATTTGTATATCTCCTTGGCCTTGTCATCTGTACAACCTTCCCAAAGTCTTCTTCAGTACCATCCAAATCATTTTTGATCTATACTGGATTTCTTGTGTCTGCGGAGTATCTCTTCCAACTGTGGGGCATGCAAGCTCAAATGTTCCCTGGGCAAAAATATGCTGAGTTGTCTTTTTACTTGGGCCTTCGAGTATATGAACCTGGATTTTGGGGTATAGAATCAGGTCTACGAGGCAAAGTGCTGGTTGTTGCTGCCTGCACTCTGCAATACAATGTATTTCGTTGGCTAGAAAGGACACCTGGTTTAACTATTATCAAAGGAAAATACGACGAGCCTTGCCCCCTGTTTGTCTCTGCAGAAGACACCACTGCAAGTGTTTCCAGTTCTAATGGTGAAAACTCTTCGTCAACAGATCATTCTTCGTTATCAATGAAACAAGGCGAGACTACTAGTAACTCATGGCCTTTCTTCTCTCCCCGTGATAGTCAGGCAGCTGGTTTTTTGCATCCCAAGACCGGAGGCTCTGAAAGTGGCAGTAGTAGGAAATTTTCATTTGGTCACTTCTGGGGAAGCATCAAAGAGAGTCACAGGTGGAACAGGAGGAGGATTCTGGCATTGAAGAAGGAGAGGTTTGAAACGCAGAAAAATCTGTTGAAAATTTACTTGAAATTTTGGATTGAGAACATGTTTAACCTCTATGGCCTTGAGATAAACATGATTGCGCTGCTTCTTGCAAGTTTTGCTTTGTTGAATGCCATCTCCTTGGTATATATTGCGCTGCTTGCTGCATGTGTCCTCTTGAGAAGACGCGTAATTCAGAAACTATGGCCTGTCGTTGTAATACTGTTTGCATCAATACTCTCAGTTGAGTACGTTGCGACTTGGAATAACTCATTGCCTTCCGATCAGGCTCCAAGTGAAACTAGTGTGCATTGCCATGACTGCTGGAGCATTGCAGTTCTCAACTTTAAATTTTGCCGGGACTGTTGGCTTGGTAAGACCCCTTAAAATTCTCTGAAGCACTTGATGTTATTAATTCATTAATTCTTCATGATAGGTTCTATATGGAGATGCTTTTCTGTTTGTTTTTGCAGGAGTGAGAGTTGACGATCCCCGGACGCTTATTAGCTATTTCGTGGTGTTCATGTTTGCCTGTTTCAAACTTCGGTCTGATCACATATCCAGTTTCTCTCAGTCATCAACATATCATCAAATGAAGTCTCAAAGAAAGAACTCATTTGTCTGGAGAGATCTCTCCTTCGAAACAAAGAGCATGTGGACCGTGCTTGATTACCTGAGGCTTTATTGTTACGTTCATCTGCTGGATGTTGTGCTTATTCTGATCCTAATCACGGGAACTCTCGAGTATGACATTCTACACCTGGGTTACCTTGCATTCGCTCTTGTTTTTGCCCGGATGCGACTTGAAATACTGAAGAAGAAGAACAAAATATTCAGGTTCTTGCGAGTCTACAATTTTGTTCTCATTATCCTTTCTCTCGCATATCAGTCTCCATTTGTGGGAAACTTCAATGATGGAAAGTGTGAAACGGTTGATTATATTTACGAGGTGATCGGATTTTACAAGTATGACTATGGGTTTCGAATCACTGCAAGATCTGCTCTCGTTGAGATAATCATATTTATGCTAGTATCTCTTCAGTCCTACATGTTTTCCTCCCAGGAGTTTGATTATGTCTCGCGGTATCTTGAAGCGGAGCAAATTGGTGCTATTGTGCGGGAGCAAGAAAAGAAAGCAGCGCGGAAGACCGAACAACTGCAACAGATTCGTGAGGCTGTAGAAAAGAAACGGCAGCGAAATTTGCAGGTGGAAAAGATGAAGTCTGAAATGCTGAACCTGCGGGTACAGCTTCACAGAATGAATTCTGATTTTGGACTTACTTCTCCGCGCACTGAAGGTCTAAGAAGGAGGAGGAATCCGTACTTGATTCCAGATAGTGGTGCAGCCAGTCCTGAGATTGACGGAGTAGTTCACAGGAAAGAAGAGCAGCCTACTGTCGAGGATCCACAGTATCCTTTTGAAGCTCATGAGCTTCCTATCAGTACCACTCCAGAAGCACCAGATTCTCCAGAGTGTTCATTTGTAGCATCGCCTTGTGAGATCACTGAAGTTCAGCAGGATCTTGATGTCATGCCTATGGAACATGAAAGGAAGGAAAAGTCGGAGGGAAAAGATAATCCGTTGATTTCTGCTGTGCAACTCATCGGTGATGGTGTTTCCCAAGTACAATTTATTGGAAATCAGGCAGTAAATAACCTTGTGAACTTCTTAAACATCTCGCCGGAAAATTCGGATACAAATGAGCAGTCCTCTGTAGATGATGAGGTGTATGATGAGATGGAAAGTCAGAAAAGAATACACAAACCTTTTGAAAGGTCAACATCTCTACAATCAGACAGGAGTAGTGATGGCGCTAGCTTTCAGATAGGAAGGATCCTTCGTCATATATGGTCTAGGATGCAGTCCAACAATGATATTGTTTGCTATTGCTGCTTCATTATTGCGTTCCTGTGGAACTTCAGTCTTCTTTCCATGGTCTATCTAGCAGCGTTGTACCTATATGCCCTCTGCGTTCACACAGGCCCTACGCACATCTTCTGGGTCCTCATGCTAATGTACACGGAAATCTATATCCTCCTCCAGTATTTATACCAGATTATAATCCAGCACTGTGGGTTGAGCATTGACGCTCCTCTTCTTCATGAACTGGGATTTCCAACACAAAGAATCAAATCATCGTTTGTTGTCAGCTCGTTGCCCCTCTTCCTTATTTACATATTCACTCTCATACAGAGCGCCATAACAGTGAAAGATGGTGACTGGGTTCCTTCTGGAGATTTTACTTCGCGCCGGAATGCTCGTGGTAGCCAGAAGGACCTTACAAGAAGTAGCTGGAGCCAGAGAATCTTGGATGTGTGCAAGAAGTTGAGAGATGGTGCGAAATTGGTGATGAGAGGCATCTGCCGGTACTGGATCTCGTTGACACGTGGAGCAGAATCCCCTCCTTACTTTGTTCAGGTGACAATGGATGTTCACATGTGGCCTGAAGATGGAATTCAGCCTGAAAGAATTGAATTTCGAATGAATCAGTTGCTTAGGCTTGTTCACAATGAGAGATGCGAGAAGGAAAACCCTGATCTTTGTCCTTACCCAAGCAGGGTTCACGTACAAAGTATAGAGAGAAGTACAGAGACCCCAAACGAGGCCCTGGTTGTCCTTGAGGTTGAGTATGCTTCTCCCACGAATGGGTGTTGTTCAGCAGAATGGTACAAATCACTTACCCCAGCCTCAGATGTGGCGAAAGAAATTCGCAAAGCTCAACATAGTGGATTTGTTGAAGGAACTGGGTTTCCGTACCCCATCCTCTCTGTGATTGGCGGAGGAAAGAGAGAAACAGACCTCTATGCTTACATATTTGGTGCTGATTTGATGGCCTTCTTTCTGGTTGCCATTTTCTACCAATCAGTCATTAAAAATAAAAGCGAGTTTATCGATGTATATCAGCTAGAGGACCAGTTCCCAGTTGACTTTGTCATTATTCTAATGGTAGTTCATTTCTTCAAGTCTCGTTTTTCATTTCTTCAAGTCTCGTTTATCTGTTCTTCGCATATCAGTGCCCTAACCTGATGAAACGCTTATGTGGCAGGTTATCTTCTTCCTGATTGTTGTTGATCGCGTCATCTATCTTTGCTCATTTGCGACTGGGAAAGTGGTATACTACCTCTTCAGTCTTATTCTCTTCACATATGCAGTGACAGAGTATGCTTGGAGCATATATCCTACGCAGCAACACGCCGCTGGCTTGGCTCTCAGATTCATATTTCTTGCCAAAGCAATGTCACTAGCTCTCCAGGCCATACAAATCCGCTATGGACTACCTCATAAGAGCACCCTATACCGGCAGTTTCTGACAAGTGAAGTTTCAAGGATCAATTACTACGGCTACAGACTTTACCGTGCTCTTCCTTTCCTGTATGAACTGAGATGTGTACTTGACTGGTCCTGCACAGCCACGTCACTTACAATGTATGACTGGCTCAAGGTATGTGGTTTCATCTCATAATGATATCTAGAACCCTCTTTATGATCATTGATCGTTCATGTTTAACCTGAACATAGTGCCAAGGACTTAAGCTCTGTCCTTATGCAGTTGGAAGATGTAAATGCGAGTTTGTACCTTGTCAAATGCGATACAGTTTTAAATCGAGCTACACACAAACATGGAGAGAGGCAAACAAAAATGACTAAATGCTGCAACGGGATATGTCTCTTCTTCATCTTGTTATGCGTTATATGGGCTCCTATGCTGGTAAAAGATTTCTCCTTACAACGCATAAGTTTTGTTAAAAAAGAAAAGAAAAAGAAAACCGAATCATTTGGTTCTTGGGATGAATAGTACCCCTGACGCATAAAAGTAAGAAAGGATTATAATGTTGGCTTAAACCAACAACTGTGTGTGATGTCTTACAAGTAGGGGTATATAATTGGTGAGTCATTTGTTTTGTTGGTAACGGCATCCTCCTTGCAGATGTATAGCAGTGGTAACCCAACAAACATTGCCAACCCGATAAAAGATGCGAGCGTTCAAATTGATATAAAAACGGTTGGTGGAAAGCTTACTTTGTTCCAAACAACCCTGTGCAAAAGAATCTCAGGGGATAACATTGATCTTGGGATAGATCTCGGGTCCCAAAGCTTCTTGCCAACGTACAACAAAAATGATATCCAGCTGATATGCTGCCAAGCTGATGCAAGCGTTCTATGGCTTGTCCCTGACACAATTGTGACCAGATTCGTTCAATCTCTGGACTGGGACACGGATATGGACATAAGCTTTTCTTGGGTACTTAACAGAGACCGACCCAAAGGCAAGGAGACTGTCAAGTATGAAAGAAGTGTGGACCCTCAGGACCTTCCAAAACGCTCTGATGTGCAAATGGTCCTCAATGGCTCAATGGATGGATTTAGAGTGCAGAACTTATACCCAAAGTTTTTCCGTGTTACTGGCTCTGGTGATGTCAGGTCTTTTGAGGACCAGGTAAATATCTTTTTTGGCACAAGAAGCTAAGAGTTGTTTCTTTTCCAGACTGTGTTTTCTGTTTCGACCTTAAATAGTGTAACATTTATGTTCGTACACAGAAGGATGAAGTGAGTGCAGACATAGTCATGAACCATGCAGATTCCAAGTGGTGGTGGTCATTCCATAATCTCAAAGCGTCTGAAAATATCAGCGCTTGCGAGGGTATGGATGGACCAGTTGCTATAATAATGTCTGAGGAAACACCTCCACGTAATTGCTTGCTCTCTCGAGACTCATCATGTTCGATTAAGATTTAACAGTTACTGGAATAATAATAATAATAATAATAAATGCAGAGGGGTTTCTGGGTGACACGCTCAGCAAATTCAGTATATGGGGGCTCTATATAACATTTGTACTAGCAGTGGGGCGTTTTATCAGGCTTCAATGCTCTGACCTGCGTATGAGAATACCTTACGAGAACCTGCCTTCGTGTGACAGGTAACAACCGCAGTTCCAAAAATGGAACCCTTGTGAGTTCTGCTTTTTTTTTCTTAGTAATACCCTCTATGTGTGTGTTGTTAAATGTAGATTAATAGCAATATGTGAGGACTTATACGCGGCGAGAGCGGAGGGTGAGCTTGGAGTAGAAGAAGTTCTATACTGGACCCTTGTGAAGATCTATAGATCCCCACACATGCTGCTTGAGTATACAAAGGTAGACTATGATGCTTAGGTCCGACCACACTTTTGTCATATTTGTACATATTGAGTGATTTTATTATAATATAGTTGATTTTTTTTAAAAAAAAATTATAGAACAGAAGTGATTCATGTTGTTATGAGATAATGAGAAGATAAGAAAACGGTCATGCTATCCTGAACTAGATACTATAAAGATTCAGTAGGAATCAGAGAGATGATGGGTATTCCAAAATCGCAAGTTCCACGTAAAAAGCTAAAACAGCTAGAGCCTATAGATCAATCCCATGATAACATGTTTGCTCACTAAGTAAGAAGAGAGACGCAACTACAAAATCTATGTGTAGTAGTCCTACTACTAAAGAGGATTACCAACTTGGGCTCCGTCTGCTCCTCCATCTCACTTGCAGGCTAGCAGTAGCAGCAGCAGCTATGATGGATCCTTTCTCTTCCGAACGCCTCTCTGCCTGCGTAACTGAGCTGTGCGATTCTTACAGTCCGACCTCACCACTGGATCTTCTTTTCATTCTTATGGGCCTAAAACAAGATACAGTCCATACAGTTTTGTTTTCAAGTTCATTATCTTTGTTTTTCAGGCCCATACATATTTGTTTTCAAACCCATGTTCCAAACCCATTACGTTGAACCCCCAAAAGAAAGAAAGAAAGAAAGAAGAGGAGGTTCGCAAAACGACGACGGTGTATAGCCGTTTTTGAGAATATGGGAACAAGACACACATGTCCTCTATCTCTCTTTCTCCAGCTAAACGTCCAATCAAACACTTCACCTAACTCTCAACGATTTCTATGCCATTCTTTGTTCTTTTCTTTTTGACTTTTCTTTCTTTTCCTTTTTATAATAAAAATCATTACAAGTATTATTTTGGTTATTTCTTGTTTTCCCCTCAATTATTCAATCAACCTTCCCTATAATTTAATTTCACGATAAAGCTATGCTTTGCTTATATCAAATCCTTTAAAAGGAGATTTTTTTCTGCAGGAAACTACTACCAGTGTTTAAATTACAGAGTAGTTGAGTCCTCCCTCTTATTAGTACTTTGTTTATATTATATTGGGGGTGGGGGTCCACGGCTACTCTGCCATGCATTTGGATAATAAATTTAAGATGGGAGGAAAGGTACAGAAGCAACCTGCCAGCATCGTATGTATGAATTCCATCTAGTATTAATTTTCTTGGGGAGTTGTTAGCTTCCTTTCCGTTAATTAACTCTTCCTTCTTGGACGGTTCATAACTCTTTGTAATTATTGTGAGTTTATATATCTCCATACCGTACATAATTGCTTCTTTCTTCTTCGTTAGTCCAAATTATTCAGAGTAAAAAAAAATTGTATAGAAAAATAATAAGGACTGAAATCAAATGATTGGCGTTTATATATAAAGATAGATAGATAGATAGGGTACATGATCAGTTGATGATATCACACGTAAGCTCAAGACCAATTTCCAAGAAGCTCCTTGCTCTCTTTAGATTTAGCAACTTCAGATTCCAAAATTCTCAAAACTCGTATTCTAAACCCATTCTTTAATTTCTTTCCTTTTTCTAAATTAACCTCTCTCTCTCTCATTATTCTCACTTGAGATCGAGCTTATGTGCTGAGATCGCCGGTCTTCTAGATGATGATGATGTTGAACCTCATTGCTTTCCTCCGCCGCCGTATCCGGAAGCCCAAAAACTCCGGTGATGACCCCACTCCCTCCTCCAACGAGTTTTCTTCTTCCACAGCCGCTATTCATCCAAACCCTGAGAAACCCATCAGAGTTGCCACCTTCAACGCTGCTATGTTCTCCATGGCTCCCGCCGTCCCCAACAACTCTACTGAATTTACTACTGGTCTCCCACTCCGCTCCAAGTCAACCCTTGACCGTCCCAGGAGCATACTTAAGCAGTCTCCGCTTCACCCCATGAAACAAGAGAGGTTCACTAAATCGAGGCGGCTAAGGGTCTCCATCAATCTACCCTACAACGAGATTAGCCGCCAGCTCAGTTTCCGTGAGGATCACTCCCCTCTCAGGCGTCCAGCTCTCTCTTTCTCCGGCGATCTCCCCTCCACCAGAACGGTTCTTGATGTTCTGCGGGAGCTAGACGCAGACGTGCTTGCTCTTCAGGACGTGAAGGCCGACGAGTCTGACCAAATGCGACCCCTCTCCGATCTGGCCTCTGCCCTCCACATGAATTACGTCTTTGCCGAGAGCTGGGCGCCCGAGTACGGCAACGCCGTTCTCTCCAAGTGGCCCATCAAAAACTCCATTGTCCACAAGATCTTTGACCACACTGATTTCAGGTTATTATTTGATTCAGACAAGACTCAAAACTATACTCGATCTCTTCATTTTTTTTCTTTCTTTTAAAGTTACCAGTAACAACATTAAGGATAGATTAAAAATATTATATTGGTTCCTTCCTATCCGTTTGATCATATGCTTGATTAACAAATTAGTTTCTGTGCGGTGACTAAGTAGAACCTAGTCATGGTCTTCTCGTGAGGAGTATCAATGTGTCTATATATACATACAAACATGTACATACAAAATGCACACTTGAGTTTTTCTGTGAAAGGAACTTCTCAGATAACAGCTGTTTATTCTCAAGGACAGCTTCAAATGTCAATATGCTTTTGTCTGAATAAATATTATATTACTCTATCTCACTGACTTCTTGTGAAAAACATCTCTTGATTGGAAAATCTTTTCTCCACTTAATAAATAAGTAATTCTTTTTAAAAATAATCAAAATAGTGGCAGACAGGTGATGGGAATTATTATTATTATTATTTATTTATTTTTGTCTAGGATTTGGTCTCATGAAAAATATATGTACGTAGTCTGCATTCTTTTGTTCCGCTTTTGCCTTGGTGGGGTTATGTTTAGAATAAGACGGTTACCTTTTGGGGGAGAAAATTTGATGCATTTTTGTAAGTAAAAGTAGTAGTATTAATTAGGGTTTTATATATATATATATATATATTTTGATAGGAATGTACTGAAGGCGACCATAGATGTTCCCGGGAGCGGGGAAGTGGAATTTCACTGCACTCATCTAGATCACTTGGACGAGAATTGGAGAATGAAGCAAGTCCATGCAATTATCCAATCTACTGATGTCCCACACATACTTGCTGGCGCTCTCAATTCCCTCGACGAATCCGATTACTCTTCCGAGAGATGGACCGACATTGTCAAGGTATAATTAATATCTACGTATATATGTACAACAAGTAATCATCAATCTAGCTAGTATATAACTATATGCTGTTGCTATACAATCAATAGTATTACCAAGAGATGGGTAAGCCAATACCAAAAGCCCAAGTGATGAGGTTCTTAAAGAGCAAAGAATACACTGACTCCAAGGACTTTGCTGGAGAATGCGAATCTGTCGTAGTAGTCGCCAAAGGCCAGAGTAATTAAGACGCACGTACACTGTTTACTTTTATGTCAACCACTAGTCATGTCGTTTCCTAATTAACGTGCGTCGTATATGACATGCTAGATGTACAAGGCACATGCAAGTACGGGACACGCGTGGACTACATACTGGCGTCATCCGATTCTCCGTACCAGTTCGTGCCGGGGTCGTATTCGGTTTTGTCCTCTAAAGGAACATCTGATCATCACATAGTGAAGGTCGATCTTGTAAAAGCCAGGGCTGTTAACGTCGACGAGGAACAACCAAAAAGACAGACTCAGCAGAGAGCTACGACGACGACGACTTTATATAATAACCCGTCTCTCCCAAAGGCCTCCTGGAGGACGCATTACTACAAAGCGTGAACATTAATCTATATATACTTACTAGACATATAGATTACAAAAATGTTACAGGTTTTCTGGACTCATGTTAATTTACACCATTTTGAGATATATATATATGTGTATAACCGTACGTGGACGTACGTCTCTGTGTTGTGTGCTTTTGTGATATTAGCTTTTAGAAAGTAGTTTTCACTTATTGTAAGAAATGGACGGAAAAGGAAACTAAAACAAATAGTTCAAGTTGTGTAAGCTCTGACTTTGAAGCTAAGATAAATTCCTAAACCCTTAACTATGACTCGAGTTTCTATAGCACCTCGAGCTAAGATAATTCTCAATCCCAAGCTATGGTTATAATTTCTTACGTTAGTATTTTTAATCAGTTTCTTTTTTTAGCCAACTTGCAGTGGGTAAATATCTTCGCGAGTTTTATAATGATCTTTATCCTCATCCTTATCATCCAGTTTCACGTAAATGTATCTTATGTGTAAATATATTTAGAATATATATATATATATAAAAAGATTATCCAAATATGGTTAGGGAGACTGTCTTAGCTAGATAAGGTAAATTTTGTAAATCGAACATCATTTTCTTCAGTTCAAGGAGAGCAAACTATGATATATATATTCTGCTTAAAATAAAATAAAATAAAAATAGGTAGTGATGAAAACAACAACATGTGTATTAATTGTTTGTTCTCGTTCTTGGCTCAGGATCGGGAAGTGATGACGGTAACAAACACTTGTCTGAGGTAACGGATCTTCAATGGATTTGGGTCGGTTTAGTGACTATAAATGGGTTTGTAGTTGTGTCATGCAGGGGCGGATCCATTAACAAGGTAACGGGGTAAGCTGACCCCATTAAAAATATTAATTTCAAGCTTGACAACTTACCTTATTCTGCTACTTATTTATCAAAGAAAATGGTGCATGTGGGACAGTTAAGAGAATAAATTGGTATCGACGGTTATTTAATTAACTCGTTGGGCCTTTTACATTACAACTGCGGGCTTTTTTCAAATTATAATGGGCTTCTTTAAAGAAGTAAGGGTTACATATATTTTGTAAGATTTAAAACGGTTATGTTAACAGAAACCTATGGGCCTCCATTGCTTAAACCCTAACCAGCATCGTTGCTTAGTGCAATGGAGGAAGAGGTTCGTGTTGGACTCAGAGATCAGCAAGTATCAAAGATTTTCCCTGTGAAACCAAAATCAACGGCGAAACGTGTTTCTAAATCGGAGACTACGGATTCCCGATACTGGTCCTCCTTCAAACCTCACTCCGTACCTGATCTCGTCTCCTCCGTCTCCGCCTTGGCTTTCTCTCCGATCCACCCTCCCTCATTCCTTGGCCGTCGCCCACTCCACCACCGTCTCCCTCTTTTCCTCCCACTCGCTTTCCGCCTCCCGTCTGTTTCCGTTCCGACGGCGCTCTTCTCGCCGCATGCGACCTCTCCGGTGTGGTACAGGTCTTCGACGTCAAGGAACGAATGGCTCTCCGTAGCCTCCGCCCCCACAAGGAACCGGCGCGATTCGTCAAGTATCCCTTTCAGGACAAGCTTCACTTGGTGTCCGGAGGCGACGATGGAGTCGTCAAGTACTGGGACGTCGCCGGAGCCACCGTCATCTCAGATCTGTTAGGCCACAAGGACTATGTGCGGTGCGGAGACTGCTCTCCCGTGAACGATTCAATGTTCGTAACGGGGTCTTACGATCACACGGTGAAGGTGTGGGACGCGAGAGTCGACAAGTCGAAATGGATGGCTGAGATCAACCATGGGAGTCCAGTGGAGGACGTGGTATACCTGCCCTCCGGTGGAATGATCGCAACCGCCGGTTTGAACAGCGTCAAGGTGTGGGACTTGATCGGAGGCGGGAGGATGGTTTGTTCCATGGAGAGTCACAACAAGACTGTTACGTCTCTCTGCGTTGGGAGAATGGGATTCGATGAGAATCGGCTTGTGAGTGTTGCTCTTGACGGATACATGAAAGTGTTTGATTACGGTAGAGCAAAGGTGACCTTCTCCATGAGGTTTCCAGCTCCTCTCATCTCCCTCGGCCTCTCTCCCGATTCTTCCCTTCGTGTCATCGGAGGGTCTAACGGTATGGTGTTTGCTGGCAAGAAAAGCTGAGAGATCATGCCGAGAAGAAGCAAACTAGCCTTTGGAGTGTCAATAGCCAAGTTGAGGAGAGTAGGAGAAGGGCGTTAAGGCCGTCTTATTTCAGGTATTTCCAGAGAGGGCAGAGCGAGAAGCCATCCAAAGAGGATTACTTGGTCAAGGAGAGGAAAGGAGTGAAGCTGACTAGACACGATAAGCTGTTGAAGAAGTTCAGGCACAAGGAGGCTCTGGTCTCCGTTTTGGAGGAGAAGAAACCTGCGAACGTGGCGGCTGCTGTGATGGAAGAATTGGTGGCGAGGAGGAAGATGATCAAGTGCGTGTCGAATATGGAGGAAGGAGAGTTGGGATTGCTGCTGAGTTTCTTACAGAGGTACTGTACCGTTCAGCGGTTTTCAGTACTGCTGATGGCATTGACGAAGAAGGTTTTGGAGACGAGAGCTGAGGATATCAACGGTAAAGAGGAGTTTAAAGGGATTCTCAGGAACTTGAAGAGGGAGGTCAATCAGGAAATTAAGATTCAACAGTCTCTCCTGGAGATTCAGGGTGTTATTGCTCCTTTGATGAGAATTGCTTGTTGATGATGAATTAATCAACCGATCAATGCATGTTACGTTTGCTTCTTTTGATTTCAGTTATAGATTACATTTTCATGGTATTGTCTGAACGCATCTACTACTAAACTTGAAAAAAAAAAAAACACTTAGAGATTACAATTCATTTAACAAAGAGCGAGGTTTTGTTTGGTTTCTCCATACATTGTATCAAAGAGAATACTAGAAACACTTTGATAGGCACATACATATAAATAAACTGATAGCAGTACACTCTCAAGTCAACGTTACTTGGACCTTTCTCTATTATCTGCTCGTTCGCCTCTTAGTGCCCTCCGTCTTGCAGCCGATCTGATTGTCTCAATAAGAGGAGCGTCCTCGTCCACAAAATCTCCCTTGTCTTCTTTGTCCGAGCCACCACTGATGGATTCATCCTCATCGCTTCCGCTTTGCTCATCAAACAGTCTCTTTCGCTCTGTTTCAGCACGTTTTTTGGGCCGTCCCCTGCGTTTTACAGCTACTCCTTCCTTGTCGTCTGTGAGAGAAAATCCCAAACGTCATAACAATTCATTCTACAATTCTTTTTTCTAATTCAAGTTTGCAGAAATATGTAGGACCACACTTATTGGCCGGCTTTTGATTAAACAATAAGATGCTGTGCCAGTGCACATAACATACCTTGTACATCCTCGGTTTTTAAGCATTTCTCCTCCAATGTTTCTAAGAAGGTAAAGCAAGGACGCCATCCGCTGGGGTCTTCATCTGTATTAACATGCACTATACGCCCCTGAACCTCCCTCTTACTGCTCAGCAACCAAACGAGAACACACAATTCACGTTATTCTATTAGCTTCCTACTATCTCAAAGAATTTGCAAGTCTTACATGTCAATGATGTCCGGCACTGAGAGTCTCGTTGCGAATGGAAGGATCGCAACTTCCAGAAACAACATTTGTTTCGGTGCGTCCCTAAATGCAAACTCAACACCTTCCTTGACCACGCTCAAAATCTCCAATCTGTGTTTGTTGCGAGCAGCACCCATATACATTCCTGATAGCCGACCAGCAAGCTCCCGGCACACTTGAAGACATTTTTCTACTCTTGATTCTCCACCGTCACTAGAAAGTTCGCTTTCATACCGTTGATATCCCTGCCCAATTATTTAGTGTCAGCAATTTTTCTTGGAATACTAAACTTTGTGTCTTCCTAAAATAATCATCAACGTTCCATCTTCTCTGCAAAAAGCTTTACCCTTTTCAAGGATTCCATATAGATATTGGAGATGTCATCTTCTGTTTTCCTTAAGCATGTTATAAGATTCTTAATGACTTCTGTGACACTAGGTCCATGCATAACAAGATGAGATATTATCTCTGGTCCTAGGTAGTCCTGCGACAGACAAAAAATTACGTAGGTTTTGTTTAGAAGAAACATCAATCAGTACATGGCTGATGATTGATAACTTTAATATTTACAGCAGCATGGACAATGCACTTGGTGATTACCTTCGGCACCACGTCACAAGTAACCAACTTGCAGGCAGCAATAGCTGCAACATCTCTATTCGTCTCAGCGACATACTCCTTATTTTCATCCTCCTCATCAGTCTCATCTGTTTCAAAGTCCAGCAAAAGTAAGTACTGTCATTTGGAAAATCAAGAAATGATCAAAGCAAATAATACTCACCTGATGTGTTAAAAATTTCTTCACTGAGTTTCCAAAATTTCTTCAGAATAACACCCTCTGGACAATATCCTAACATTTCAAGTTTACTGGAATTAAAAGTTGACTTTCTAAAAAGACACCACTCTTCCGCAAGTAAAGTACAAATCTGCAGCATTAAAATTTTCATTCGTTAGGCGAAAATGACTTCTTGCTAGCTGATACAAGCACATATATTAAAGGAAATGCGTCTGTTGGATCGGAACGCCAAATCATCTTACCCTGAGAGATAGCTGATTACCATATTTTCTCGATTCCTCAACTCCATTAAGGAAGTAAGAAAGCTCCGCAAACAGGATATCGCGTTTTGATATAAGGGAAGATAAGGAAGCTTCGGAGACAGTTTCACAATTTACGACGGAGTGCAGAGACCACACCACGTACATATGCATGTTCATGAGGAGAAAACAGATAACCTAGGCAACCAGCAATCGTTTCATTAAAATGTGAGGGACAAACAAAAGATATAGTAAGAGCTCTAAACGAATTCCCTTGACCACCTCTTCGTCCATATTTCTGAAATCATGGAGCGTCATAGCAAGCTCATCGTACATGCTCTCACCAAGAACAGGCTTTAACAACTGAAGCTCATACAACCTTTTCAAATTTACAAGGAGGGAGTATTCATCATTTCCATCCTGCACAGAAAACGGATGTAAGATAGCATCCGTAAAAAGGAGTATAAATATAATCGGTAAAGGAAGTAAAACATACCTTGACCTCTTTAATTGCAGAAGTAAGTTTATCTAAAAGCGTATCTTCAAGATCTTTAAGCTTCCCACGGGAAAAATCTTGAAGTTCCCCTTTACTTTCCGACGCACAAAATGTTATAGCCTTAACGCAAGATCTTAGTGCTTCCTTCTCTCCGTTCATGAAAAACGCATCCTTAATTAATCGGACGGCGGCTTTAAAACTCTGAAACAGAGGACAAAATGTAAATTTCACTAAGAGAGGTCGATAACAGGGAAAGAGCATCCTATATGAAACAAAAAGCTTTTAGCCACCTGCTCCTGTCGTTTAAGAGAATAGAGCTCAAGTTTCATAAACATAACAATCTCCACCAAAGATGACACTTTCGCTTTGTCAGCCATGAATTTACGTAGAAGTTGTGGATAGTTCTTCATCATTGCAACCGTTATATCTTTCCTGTTGTTTTCAAACATTTCCTGTTATTCACAGCATTGAAACATCAATGTCACTATTTTCATAATCAAGAACGAAACGAGAGTATAAAAGACTAAAAATGGAACACAGTGCCTAATAAGTACACTTAAATGCAGCTGTCCCTGATAGTGTAGTTCAAGAAAAAAGTAGAGAAATTGGTATATGGACTCCTGCTTTTGCGAATTTATATCATCGCACAGTAAGAAACATTCTCAGAAAGAGCAAAGACAGAATCTTACTCGCTGAGCTTTACTGTGATACTGCTTTCGATTATCCGTTGAAGGGATTATCTTCTCTCCGACAGCCTTTCTAATTGACGCAAACAGAAGTCTGACCAAGTTTGTTGAGTCTTCGTCACTAGTAGACCCAGTCCGAGGATTCTGATCCAAAAGCATAGAGATGATACACTTCCAGTCCTGCAAGAAAAGCAG
The DNA here is from genome assembly GCA_012274485.2 of Sinapis alba. Taxonomy (NCBI): domain Eukaryota; kingdom Viridiplantae; phylum Streptophyta; class Magnoliopsida; order Brassicales; family Brassicaceae; genus Sinapis; species Sinapis alba. The sequence goes on from MU106657.1 coordinate 55,049, forward strand.
TATCATGAAGATGATACAATGAATGTGGAACAATGACATAGTAGGTACACAACTGCATAACGAATGTGTCACAGAGTAGGAATTTCTCTTAGACCTACCTTCATGGCCTTCATGTACTCCCAAACATCATCAATTACATAAACGCTTAAGATTGGATCTGTGGAAAACTCCCGTAATATTTGTAACATTCTGAAGATATGGATCTCAGAGGAAGAATCATCATGACCTGAAAATAGGATGTGATAGCTCATAGCTGTGAACCAAGTTCACAGTGAAAAAAATTATAGTGCTCAGAATTTGGCTGATATAAAGGGAAAACCTGTAAGACTGGATGGAGAACTGTTGAACTTTTGTGCGATCAAGTGGTCATACACTAACTCTCCAATGGCACGTCTAATTTCTTGGGGTTGATCAATAAGCAAATCGTACAAAGGGCCAAGGTCGTCATCAGGAATCAGCTGGTGTCTGTAGGACAACAAAAGATCTACTTTTAATGCAGGGCATTCCAACACATTTATGTGGAAGCTTTGGTAGGGAAAATTATCTCGAGGGTAATACCTTAGCAACTGCTTTACAAGCCCTATAGCACATACAGCTGCAGACAAATCAACATCATCAGCCATCTCAATCATTCGATTGGAAAATCTCTCAGTGAATAGACCAAGAGTGGGGACGTTTTCATCCATCTCATATAGTTTTCGCAATGCCAGGAGAGAAGCTTTCCTCACTCCGGCAGCCTCCGATAAATTGAATACAGAGAGAAGATCAGTGACTATTACGAATATACGTTTACTAATAATCTTGAGGAGAGAACAAAGGAGCTTACTTTGTCATTAAGCGTCCATCCAAGATACTTTAAGTAGAGATCTTGTAAGAAAAGAGAAGGATAGGAAGAAATCCAAATACCCAGAGACTGAATGCATGACATCCTAATATCGGGGTCAACATCTCGATACCGGTGTACAAACAACCTTCAAGATAAGATGTAATAATGATTTTTGTCAGCAAGACTCATAAAAACGGGATTCTTAGCAGACGGTATATCGATCATTTCTTACCCAGTGAAAATTTTCCGCATCATGTCCTCCAAAGTAGTAACATGTTGGTGAGTAACAGACAACCTTTTGTTGAGGGAGTCAACAAGAGGGCCGTCAGGTCCTTTCTTGCTTTCAGCATTCAATTGCCTTTGGGTGGTTTCTCGCTGGGAACCGAGAGTGTTGGCAACAGAAATAAAGGAAGTGACTAGTTGGAGACCCATAAGCGTGGCAGTTTGGCGGTAAACTCTAGGTGGAGTACTGCAATAAAAGTTTTTATAAAAAAAAACGATTGAAGAAGATAACGTGGGTGGCATAAGCTTGTAATGAATGAATGAAGACAAACCATGAGAGTGCGATAATGAAGTCCATGCACTTGTCAAACAAGAATTTATCAAACAATGGGCCATTCTGGGACTCGGTAATTAAATAATCCCAGAAAGAAACAAGATTTTCTTTGAAGTTCTTGAGTTCCTTCTTTCTAGAACTATGATAATCTTCGATTTCCCCCTAGTAGCAATGAAAAGAATAATTAGGAAATTTGCTAAAGAAAGAAACAAAAAGGAAAGAGAGAAAGGATATACGGATCTAGCAAGATTAACAAGAGCAACGACAACATCATCGACGTCAGTCTCATCAAGGAGGTCTTCCTTGATGGAGTATTTAGCACCGCAAGCCTACAAAAAAAAAAGGATGGGTAAAGAGAGGGAGTTATATGAAGAGGAAAACAAAGAGTTAAGGGGGAGGGGGTACCTCAAAGAGCATGGACAAGAGTTCAGCGGTAGCAAGGTTGGGGGAGTTTTCATATCTTTCAACCCAGATCTTGACAGCTTTAGGAATAAGATCCACGTTCCCTTTGACAACCTCTGTTGAAAATCAAGAGTGAAAATTACTCAAATCTTATCTAGCCGAAACGAAGTGAAATAGAGCAATGGTTGGTGGATAATCAATGAAATACCTATGAGATTCTGATGGGGAGGAAGGGTGCGACTACGCTTGGACTGAGGACGCGTTTCCTGGAAATCGTCATCATCGAGCTCAGCGCTCTGGTCTTGGCTGGCGCTACGCTCCTGGTTCTCTCCGCCGCTGTCGTCATCCTGATCCCGATCTCTACTCCTTTTCTACCGCATACAAAAGCAACAAGCGGAGGATTCAATTGGAAATTCGAAAAGCATAATAACAATTAGTTAAAAGAGAGGGAAAGGAGACTCGACTCACAGAGCCTTCCATGGTTCCGTCCCTCACAAAATGTTTCTCCCTTAGGGTTTGCTTACGAGACTGGAATTAGTAAAGTCCTCCTCTCCCTCCCGCCAATGCTCCCTCCCCCGATAAATAAAGAAGAAAAGTCTCTCTTTATTTACTCCCTCTCATTTTATTTTATTTTCCCTTTACAACTGATGGTAACTCTTTTATGATTGATCGATCAAAGTAACAACTTATTTTCCTTTTTACGCCAACTGTTTCTCTTCCAAATAATACTCCACTTCAGTTAGTGATAACACACATGTTTTACATTTTACTATTTCTATTTCTTTCTTTTTTTTTCAAATTATTTTTATTTCTAATATTTTCCATTTTTGCACCCATAAAGCAATATTTGTATCTAATCGAATAGAAACATTGGTATAAACATTATGAAACCAAAAAACTAATCAAAACCACCAACATTGTAGTTCTATGTCAGCCAAAGAATAAAACCAATACATTTTTATTGGGTGCAGACATGATTAACAAAATTACAAACAACAAATATTTTTCAATCAATTATAAAAAACAAAAAAAAAAACAAATAATCCCCAACCAGATACAATATGTTAAGAGCCGTTTACTTATTTTTCTCCATCTAAAAAGCGCATTACTACCGAACCAAATTTATTTTTTAACTAATCAACAAAAAAAACTTGAACGACACACATGTGTTGCAATCACAAGACCCTTTGGAGGAATAACAATCCCACTCGGAAGATTACTAGTCCGACTCTACAAATATCTGCAGTACAAATTTCTAACAACAATTAGTATCCAATTATGGGGAATCAACTATATTGTTGATACCAAGAAAAAGATAGTAAGTAAGAAAGAGTACACTAACCTCCATCTCTGGAACAAGCTCGTAGGTTTTCTTCTCTCTTGTATCCAAGGCTGTGATCCCAGCTATTTTCTGGACTCCGAGTTTGGAGGCGATCAGGTTCTGTAAAATATACATTCGGTGTTAAAAGTTTCCAAATGCTTTTGAGATCATTTTGGAGATAGTCAGTTTTGTCATACCAATTGGAAATCATTGGAGCCAAATGCCTCAAGCCTAGGTAACATCTGCAAGAAATTCAACGGTGTGACTTTCCTTCGCAGCACACAACAAAAAACAAACAAAACAACAAAGGTGTAACGGTGAAGCAAAAACACATCAACTAGTAGTCATGTTAAGTTTTGGTTCAATACCCATTGCATAGCCAGTATGTGATTCATAGTTCTGCCACCTAACCGAACATGGTTGAGTGTAATCTAAAAGACTAACTACATGGTGACTATATACTACAAAAGTTTACAAAGGCATTCAATAGGCAGACACAGTAGGGGAAAAGAATGTTTAGATAGGATACCAGTTTCTGCAGACCGTTAATGGCAACCGGCTTCTCCGTTTGTGATTCATCTTGTGACAGTAAAACCTCGAAGGGTCCCAACTGCCTATCAGTTTGGTTTGTGAGATTCAAGGATGCCTAAGCATATCATTATACGCTCAGTTCAAAACCAATCTTTTGGGCATTACAAAACATTAGAGAAAGAGAGAAGAAAAACAGTTGTATTACCGAAAAGGGTCTATTTAAGTGTATAGCAGTCGGAACCTCCACAACTCTCATACTAATCTCTTTGCGGCTGACCGGCTGAGAAGAAAAAAGGTGTGTTTTAACGAAGGAAGTTTGTTAGATGATAGGAGAAGCTGAAGCATGAGCGTAAAGATGACGAGTACAAGGACATACAGAGAATTTCATGAACGTGTTTTTATTCAAGTGTTTAGAAGTATTCCACTATAATGAATATTTTTGGATCAAGCAAAGGAGATGTCAGATATGTAGAGCAAGGTGGTGAGTATAATACTGCTATATAATGCGATATTCCTAGTTGGAACCAAATCTAAGATAGAGTCTCCTCCAGGGGCAGGCTGTTTCACAGTAAAGAGATACAATAGAACAAACTAGCACATATTGATTTATTGTTTTCACATTGAACTTACAGCGCCAAGAATTTGTTGCGTCTGTAAGCGACCAGGTTCTCCCAAATTAGTGCGCCATGTGATTTGAAATTTACCGAGGATGCTACTAGGCTGGAATTTGATTTGCCCAGAAACATCTGGAGATGGGACTAACTTATAGAGATAGTTGTGGATACCCCCACCAGATCGGATAATAACTGGCGGATTAGGTATTATTCCACTAAGATCACTGAGAGAGAGAGAGAGAGGAATCAGCAAATAAAGACGACTTGATTGAGTAGTAATCATGATAAAGAGAGAGTGAAAATCTGAGAGAGACCTGGTACGGGGATCATGGTCATCATGTAATCTGACAGCACTCCATTGCTTGGCAGGTTCAAAATCAACTTGGTCCATAAAGAGGTTTGCTTTTGTATGATTCTCAATGCAAGCCTCTAGAAACGTAGTCTCCTGGTGTTTAAAGGATCACGATATTGAGAAGCAAAGGAAAACCGAAAGCTTCTGAGAAGAATCAAAGAATGAAACATACCTTTACAACTCGAACCTGCAAATCAGAAGGCGCAACAATCAGACAAGCCTGGAGAGAGAGAGAGAGATAAAAATAAAAAAAAGTGTCATCCATCACCTTAGTCCTGACAGAGAGTGGGTTTGCAACGACAAACTTGAAGAACTGGGGAAGATATTTACGCTCACCATCAGCATCATTGTACAAGGCAGAGCAAACCAACCTAAGGAATTGGGAAGTGGGGTGGGTGGCCAAGGAGAAAAGAAAAAAAGGAAAAAAAAAGCAAGAGAGAGAGCAAAAGCAACGCACGTGTGAGCTCCAAGCTCTTTAACATCATGTTCGACAATGAAGTCATAGCGGCCACCAGTCCGTATGGATTCAACAGGAGACTTGGATGTGTCGAGAAGAAGAATCCTCTGCCTCTCTGTCTGGATTTCTGCCTACAGTCACTTTGCACATTCATTAATTGGAAGGTAACAAACAAACAAACAAAGAGCCATTCCGAACCACCTTGATGGTGACATCCCTAACTTCGGAAGTGGAGCTGTTGTTGACGCTAATATAGCTACAGAATGTCTCTCCCAGATAGATCGCCCCGAATGACTGAGGGAGAAGGAGAAGCCCTGAGAGACCGATTGGATCTGTCTGCTGGTTTATGACGAATCTGTTTCGGTAACTCAGATCCGAGTCCACGGCGTCCGCACAAGACACGTGGCGTCGGAGCAAGGAGCCGCAAGTGGGGTCGTCGGAGAAATCCTCTCCGGAGAGAAGATCGAAAGGGTCTATACGGAGGGGAGGATCGACGTGGAAAGAAGGCTTGCAGAGTCGCATCACCCTGAAGGCGAGCGAGTGCGGTCCCTGCGTCGCTCCGGTGCTCATCTTTTCGATCTCTCTCTTCCCCTCTCCTTTTTCTCTGCTGTTAGATACATTGATTCTTTTTTTTGGGCCCATAGAATGGAATACTACCATCTGATTGTGGGCTTCCCTCTCTCTGTTTCGTTGCTCAAAAACAGGCCCATTAAATTCCAATGGCAGCATGTATTTCTTCTTCTCCCTTCCTTTTTACACTAATACTAATTATGGTCTAATGCCATTTCGACAGCAGACAAGATTCACCACGATGCATCCTTTCTCAACGCCGTCGTAAAGGTCACATCTCTTTCGAAGCTAGAGTCTTTATATTATAGTTTGCTTGTTGCATTTGAGTTATCAGTCTCTGAATACGTGTGTGGTTGTTTGCTGCTGTTGATTACTCCCTCCCATCCCATGGCAGAATTACCAGCACTACAAGGCATGTCTTAATGGAGATTATTCACTTTTCTCACCCATGATCCTAATCGACTTTATCTTTTACGATAGGAAATGGCAAGCTCTTGACAAATGTTCAGTGTCTCCAACATGATACGCATCTTCACTTTTAAACAACAACAAAAAAAAAACTTTTTGATCAGGTTGAACTTAAGAGAAGAGGAGATGATAGAAAGTATGTATGCCTAAGGTTAGTTTTACATTGCAGTATATGCTTGTGGTTAAGTTTAATTTGAACCATCTACCTAATTCTCTTACAAACTGCCTTCACATTTTTATAATGTAGAGGTTTGACCAAGGTATTGGAGACGATAAGCTCTCCAGAACATCTGGGAAAGCTTTCAGCGTCATACTCATTCATAAAGTCTTTTGACAATGCCCTCCCTTGTGTTGAAATTAGTGTAATGAGGAAAAGCAGTAGCAAGAGTCTTAGAGCAAAGTCATCATATTATATACATTTCAATATCTGATTTTGATGAGAAATGAAATTGTCTGCTCTTACATTTACCCGTGAGTGAATCTCTGCTTATCTTTTGACCCTTTGAGCATAAACCCAAGATTATTGCAGAAACAGGAAAGCATAACAAGTTAAAGCTAGCACTCACTTCAATATCGAGTGAAGAGCTTCACTCACGGGTCTCTCTACTTGTTTGTTTGTTCTATTTTAATTATTTACTTCTTTGCGTCGCTTTTATTCAGAAATCAAAACAAACACTCCGACACAAATCAAAACCCGACAAATCCACATTTCATGTGCTCTGCCCCTAACAAAAGGTCCACAACCAAACCAACCAATCTTGTCTTTTACCACCTCTATAGCTGTATACCTTTTTCATCCTTTTTTTCTATATCTTAAAGGTCTCTGAAGAAACATTCTCAGAGAAAAGAAAAGAAAAGAGAGAGAGAGGGACTCATTCACACAAAGAAACCATGAGCGTCTCTCTGTTCGTTGGCTTCACCCTTCTCTCAGTCTGTTTGCACACTTCAACATCCGAGCTTCTACAGTTTCAGCTCTCCACCATATCAGCTGCACCTTCGTTTTTACCCGAAGCGCCTTCTAGTTTCTCAGCTTCTCCTCCTCCGGAGGCTATGTCTCCGGATATCTCTCCTCTGTTCCCTACTCCGGGTTCGAGCGAAATGTCTCCTTCTCCGTCAGAATCTTCTGCGATGCCGACAATCCCCTCAAGCCTTAGTCCACCAAACCCAGATGCTGTCGCTCGTGATCCTCTGCTTGACACTTCTCCGGTGGGGTCTCCTCTGCCTGCATCTTCCTCTGTTTCTTTGGTCTCTTCACAACTCTCTCTGCTTCTTGTGTTCCCCATGCTGCTGCTACTATCTTTCTGCAGATTCTCGAGTTAGAAACAGAGAGTAAGCCCTGTTGACATCCGCAGCAAAAACAATGTATTTTCCTTGTAATTTGATACTATTATTATACCTCTTTTTTTTATTAATTTGTTCGTATGAATGAATGATTGAAAATTGCTCATGAAGTACTCTTCTGCCATTTGGCTGGTGCAGTTGTTCTATTTGTAACTTGTGTCATGGGTTTTGAGCCTCGAAAGTCAAAATTGATTGATCCAATTATAAATAATAAGTATCTCACATGTCGCTGTCTGAAACTGTCGCTTGCTTGTTGTGATTGAACAAACAAAACATGCATTAAGTAGTAGATAGAGGATAATTACGCACGCTAATCCCTGGTTACAAAACAAGCACGAAACTAGATGTTTGTTTCGATCTTACATTAAAAAAGAAAAAAGAAAAGAGTGGTGGATGAAAGATACAAAGAAAGTAGCAGGTGAGGTGTACCCAATGCTCATGATGTGTATGAGCATAGAAAGAGTTTCCTAGTTACCACGATGGCGCATTTCCAATGCAGAACAGGTTCCCAAGGAACATGTCGTAGAGATGGAAAACGCTGCTGCGTTTCTTGAGAGACAGACGGCGAAGACGTCTCTTGAGACTCAAGTTGTCGTCCTTGAGGGTCTCAACAGTAAGAGAAAGCTGCCTAATGACCTCTCTCTTCTCTTCGTCCTTGTCTTTTCAGAGCATCACTCTCTTGGATCAGCTTCAACCTTTCTTGTTCCAGTTTCAAAGTGGAGGAGGCGTTGTTTCCCTGGTCCTGGTGGTCGTCGTCATCAATCTCGGAATGGGGATCATCATCAAGGAGCTCGGAAAGGGAGTGGTCGATAGAGGAAGAAGATGCTTTAAGGTGATGGAAACGGTGGGCTAAGGAACGGTGAGCACGATAGAAATCATGGACGAAGGTGATAAGCTCAGGACGTTTCTTGTAGTAAGTTTCGGCACGCTGTGCAAAAGAATCGGCGTTACCCTCATCAATAAGGGACAACATGGCATTTGTCGTGGAATCAAGCTCTGCAATTGTGGAATGAAGCCATTCAGAATGCTTAGAGCTCGTCTTCGTCTTGTGATGACTCTCGAACCACCACCAGATGGTAGTATTCCAGATTTCACGGCAATCAATACGTATCGTGCGGCCGACGCGTGTATAAAGCTCGTAGATTCTCGGTCTCATAAGCCCATTAAGCAGAGGTATTAACATAATATTGTTCCCTCTCCTTCATAAAAGCCCATTATACGAACTGAATCCATTGTTTTCCCTCTCATATAAATGGGTTTCATTAGACGGGGGAAATCCCATACAAACGGGCTTCATAAGATAAATCAATCATGCTCGCTCAAACTAAAACTAATACATATATATATATATATAGTGGCCTTTTCAAAATCCATTCACAGTGTCCATCCTCTGCTTGCTGAATGATTCCAACATGCTATCTTGTATTTGGTTGGAAGAGGCCTCACTGTTTTTTTTTTTT
>MU106657.1:64005-86198 GCA_012274485.2 Sinapis alba
TCCCGCTAAGAACCCCTCCCTAAGAACCCTTCAATGGACATGCTCTTAGATATATAAGACATAACAATCAAATGAAGACTTGCTGACTCCTGCTAGGAAGCTAAGCAAACCCACGCACAAACTCACTATCATCCTCATCAAATGATATTTATGGATGTGACTTAGCAAAACGTCCCCGGATTCTTGTCCTGCTTTCTGCACGAACCTTGCGTGATTCATATCTGATGTGCTTCTCGTACCTGAAAATTTGATCAAACAAACCCCCAGTGTCTAATTGGTGTGTTCTAAATTAAAAAAGAATAAGATGATGAGGAGTTAGTTAGTTAGTTAGTTAGGTTAAAGAAGTTATAAGTTTACCTTCGAGATTTCTTCTTGGCTTTGTAGCGAGAGAGAGCAGAATTTCTCTCAAGACTGTTGTTGATCTCATGTGTCGTCGTCAACCTTGCTGTAGTAACTGGGACCATCACCGACGACGATGACTCTTGTTGTTGTTGTTGAGTGCAGCCTCTCCGGTTCACATTATTATCATCTGAATACGGATAATAGTCTTCTTCATGTTGTTGATCCTCGAACCATTTCACCTGAGATTCAAATGTAGAAGAAAACAGATCGTTTCCCGGTTCAAGAAACAGGAAACCGGTGGTGTCGAGTTCAGCATCAAGGGTCTCGTATTTGAGACAACTAGGCTCGGATCTTGAGAGTTCACGGAGCTGTCTGATCATCTCCTCTTTTTGTCTCCCGCAGGTGGCGTAGCGATTCTTACGAGAGAGAGAGAGAGAATTAAATTTACAAAACAAGAGGATTCGTTTTCTCGAATTAAAAGAAACAGCTTTTTTTTTTTTTTTTTTAATTATATACATACCTTAGGGAGAGGAGGAACATCCATGGCCCGGTAATTGTGACTTGACCCGCCGGAAGTAACCAGATCGTTAAGGCTAACGATCTGCGGCGGAGGGGTCTGCTCCGATGATCCCCCGGGAAGAAACAGAGCTTTGTCAGTGAGGTCATCGAGGCCCACGAGTGCCAGTAGCTCGGTCACGGAAGGAGAGCCGGAAAATCCTTCCAAGGGTCTGCGGCTGTGAAGCGAGGAGGAGGAGGTGTGGTGTTGCCAGTCGCAGTTCTGGCAAAGCACAGAGCTTTCGGTGTCGCAGAATACGGAAGAGGGAGAGTCGTCGCATGAGTCGCAGAGAAGGGACCTGAAGTGTTTCGAGAAGAGCTGGTTGGTGACGTGGACTTGATTGTCGCACGCGAGACAGAGTTTGGCAGAGTCAGCTTTGCAGTAGACGAGAGCCACGGAGGACTCGCAGTAGTCGCAGATGCGATGCTGCTGCTCATGGGATCCTCCTCCTCCTCCTTCTTCTTCTTCCATTTGAGGAGAAACCAACAGACCGTACAATAGGCTCTCTTTTTTATTTCCTGTGGTAGAGTAGATCGAGATGAAGAAGGAGAAAGCAAGAATCTTCCAACCTCTTCTTCTTCTTCTGATATTTTTGAAGGAAATGCGATATTTTCTTCCAACTAGTTTGGTGGCTTTTTTATTTCTTTGTGTAAAAGTCGCAACCAAATGACGTTTACAGTGACGCCCCATTTTTTGACAAGTCAACCTTTCTTGGCCAAGAAGTTAAATCTGCAAACAGTGGACACACACTCACTCTCTTGCTTCCCGTGAACAAAAAAGGTGGACGAACACCCCCCCCTTACCTTTTTACACACATTATGGATTAGGCTACCATAAAATACTTGCTTGGTTAGCTCAAATATAAAGATACAAAAAATAATATAATAATCATTAAGCTCTATAAAGAAGAAAAGGAATAATTAGAGGAATATTTAGTGTTTATATTGTTCCAAACTTCCAATCTTATAAGTTATTCAAAATTATTTGTTTATATTGTTCCAAACTTCCAAGTTCCAATTCTATAAGTTATTCTTATCTCATTTAATTTATTTGGAATAATAATATTATGCTTAAATATAGTTAAATTATGTCAAAATTTTACTTCTATACATATTAAATAAAATTTTATAAAAAAAATATTTATTTTTTGAAATATGTTACTGTTTTATTTTTTCTAATAAATAATTAATTATTTATATGTTTATTTTTTTCTTATAAAAACTATACTGCAATTTTTATATCAAAAAGTTATCAGTCAACATTTTTAATAAAATGGTAAATCTTATAATATATATATATATACTATAACTCAACTTTAATATTACATGTTATCAATTGGACCCAAATTGAAAAGAAAAAAATTGAAGAGAAACATTAGTCTAGAGAAAGTAATAGTAGAAAATTCTCAAACATCGTGGCCAAAGATGGACTATGGAAAAGGAAAGGTCGATTGCCGATTTTATTGATATTTTAGAAACAGGGAAAATGAAAATAAATAAGAATATTAAGATAAAAAAAGACTTTGCCACGTTACCGACATAGCTAGAATGCTCGAAAGTGAGCTCATTTTTTGTTTGTTTCGTTTGAATGGGATCCCACAACATTAAAAGATACAAACTCAATGCACAATTTTACCAACTCCACTAAAAACTTATCGCTCCTCAATTAGTTTATCATCTTAATTTGTTGTCTACGTACGTCGATGCAACTAATTAGACTTCTCTCGAACCCTACTGTTTTCATTTAACTGAGAAAACTAAATCATGATTGATTGATTGACTTAGTTAGCTCGAAAAATGAGTAAAAACACAAGAGCTATCACGAACATATCAGCGATACATGATCATCTCCATCAAACTTCATCTCCATCAAACTTCATCTCCATTAAGGCAACGTACGTACTCGTACTCCTCTTGATGAACACTAACACAATATGCAATGATCCATATATAATCTAGGTCTGACTTTGCTTACTTTGCAAAACTAATGTTACTTAAGTTGATTACCATTCAAACAATGTAACGAGCTCTTCGTGAATTTACTGTCATTTTCGTCGACGCCAGATCTCTTACTCGTTCCATCGAGCAAGAAATGTTAGAAGCAACATGATCCACGGATAAATCTTATACACACACACACAAACACAAGAAAGCCTTTTCTTGTTTTGTTTTTTGATATCTGCACATATACATTTCCTCGTATATATGTGATTCTCAATCGGTTCTTCTACCCAACTAGACTCGTTCTTTTTTCTGGCAGGGATATTAAAATATCTCACGTCACATGCTTCTATATAAATAATATTAAGAATGATCCAGAGGCCTGTGTATGCTTACCCTCTCTTTTTTAATTTCAAAAGGATCGACGGATTTCTCGACCTGTCTTGTGATTCTGCTACCGGTTAGGGAAAGAGAGGTCTGGCTCGAGAGCTGCAGGTCAGTGAATGGGACTGGGCCGCCACTCTGGGAGAATATCAAACTTGCTGAGATGTTAGATGTGCTTCTTGACGTGGACAAGTAAGGATCATCCCCCGATATGAGCTCAGCAGACGAAGAAAAAGAAGATCCCAAGACCGGGTAAGGAGCCACCGGTGCATCAGCCAGGGAAGATGCAGAAGGATTGTATCTGATGGTTCCCACAGGATGATCAAATTTACATGTCGATCCAAACTTACAGAAGCCGTTTTGTACGTAGAAAGTGCAACGTTGCACACCCTGTTAAAAAAAATGGATTTAAAGAAAAAGGTGTTAACTCTACGACCATTGGGACAGTAAAAAAATGTATAGAAAGAGAGTATACCGGACGTAGAGGAAGACCAAAGGAGCTGAGGTCGCAATTAGGTATTGGTGGAACCAGATGTCGAGGATGATGAAACTTGCAAGATGTTCCGAACTTACAATCTCCTGTTTTCAAATAGTACTGGCAATCTGGTTCACCGGGTCTCTCTGGAAAGCTCTCTTCTTTCTGAACAAGAGCACCTGATGATGGATAGACCCCGGGAGAGAGCTCTGTAACTCCATACAAAGAAGTTGCAGCAGGGGTCACAGGGGCCTGGATGAGAATCAAAGTTAAAAATATATAAGAAAGAAATGGTATATGATAGAAACAAAAATTACCGAGTAAGGACTCCAGGCTTGAATAGGGGTTAACAGCATGGGACCATAGGCGCCTTGCATATAAGAAGCGGGAAGAAGAGGTCTCAAGCTAGAGGATGGAGGTCCTCCAGGAATAAGTGAATGCTGCTGCACCGATGAATAAAACAGAGGTGCAGATGCTGGAGGTGGAGGTGGAGCAGGAGGGTGAGGATGATGAAATTTACAGGTTAAACCAAATTTGCACTGCCCCGTTTTCAAAAAGTAAGAGCATTCGTTTTCACCCTAAGACAAAGAGAAGAGAAGAGATCCTGAGTGTATTATGAGAGAGTGAAAGAAGAAGAAGAAGAAGGTGTTACCAGTCGTACAGGGTAGCCATAGATATTGAGAGGAACGTGGGTAATGGATCCACCACCTGCATTCCTTGGATGGTGGAATTTGCATGAAGCCCCAAATTTACAGGTTCCAGTTTGCAAATAAAACTGCCAAAGAGACATTACAGTCAATTAAAAAGAAAAAGAAAGAAAGAAACTTTTGAAAATGAGTGTGTTGGTAGGGGGAGGGGAGTGTTGGTTACACCTGACATGGGAGTGCACCGATGCGTTCAGGATACTGTCCTGTGGCTCTAACAGTTGCTTCAACCTACATTATATATAGATAGAAGCTGTTTCACGATGAATAACCGCAGAGTTGGAAAATACTAAACCTTATCACTTTACCCAGTTCAATTAAAAATACTAAAAGAAACCCACATTACGGATTTTTTTTTTAAAAAGGAGTCATTTTTTTGTTGTTGTTATATATAGAAATTAGAAAGAAACTGGAGATGAGACAAAAAGAAAGAAGGGGAAGATTATGATATTACCGTGGGACGATCGGGAGGATGATTGAAACGGCATCTAATACCGTAACCACAGACACCAGTACGCATGTAGTAGGCACAGTCAGGAGCAGCTGCTCTCTGTGGGTACCTTTCACTTTCACCAAACCCTAATCTCCTCATCGATTCTGCACCAATACATATATATCATTACAACACACACAATCTCTCACCCCACAAAAACAAAACCAAAATCAAAGGGAACGACCTTGGAGTTGGAGTCCGGTGGTGTCGGCGTCTCCTGGGGACCACTGGAGAGCATGTGAGCCACTCATCGCCGTAGGAGTGCGTCCATACATGTCCACCATCGGAACACCCCCCCCCTCCCCTTCCCTTTTTCTAGGGATTTTCTGTACAGTACTAAAACGCTCTCTCTCTCACCTGACCTTCTACACGAACAAGAGAGTTATGAAGAAAAATGCCATCGTCCGTAGCAGAAAAGCACCCTCAAGTCTAAAGAGAGAGAGAAAAAAAAATAAAAAGAGATACAGACAGACAGTGACTGATTCAGAGATAGAAAGAGCTCTCTCTCTCTCTCTTTCTTCTTTTTCTTAAGACTACCGTACAGTCTCTGCTCTTGCAGTGTTTCCTCCTCCTTTTTTTAGCTTTCAATTTCTCTTTTCTTTCCTTTTTTCCTACAATTTCCATTTTTTTAAAAAAATATTTCCTTGCTGGATGGTATTTCCCCTAAATTAAAAATATATTAATAATTTCATTTTCTTTCCTTGTTATATCTTTGGGTTCTTGGGTCCTCGCCAGAAAAGGGAAGATATTCCAAGAAAATTATATTATAAATAACTTACTTGCGAAGAAATAAATCATAATTTAATCCTTTTAAGAAGAATGACGACAATGCCCTTAAGCGGAAATGGCGCGTGAGTGGGTGAAGAAGAAAGAGCTGAGATATATATATATATATCACCAAAACTTCCTCGCGAGTGGTTTTGGTCCGAAACTGGGTATTCTATTCCTTATTCCTTAATATTAAAGCCCAAATTTATAGCTAACCATTACAATCCCCAAAGGCCATATAACTCCCAGTATTGTGTCTAAGCCCACTATGATATATAAATTAATTAAAAGGTCATTTGGTCCAAAAATAAAGGTCAAAGTTGAGCCCAAGTCTTGGTTGTAATACCGGGTGCAGATTCGACCTCGTATGTATGTCCACCGCCCCGTTGATGGGCCTAACCGGCATTGGATGTAATCCTAACGTATGGAAGCTGGTTATTCAAATTTCTAACCCTACTTTAAAAACCTAAGCAAACAAACAATCGCTTTATTAAGTATCAATGGAGTCTCATCAGTCAGTTCCTAGAGTTTAATATTGTGCGGCCCAAAGGAAATGAAGCGAAATTAGACTGGTCAATGAAGAACAAAACTTTTTTAAAAAAAGTTTGTGAAGAGTGAGCTCCAAATACATTTCCGGGGTCAGGGCCTAGCCAACATATTTCAGATACGTATAAAGTATAAACATGTTCGCCAGTTGATGTGTTTATATTTAGATTCTTATCGAATTTAACGAAAAAACTGAGAATTTTTTTTTTTTTAAGGAGTATAATACAAGTAATTAAGTCAAAGACAAGACTAACTTTGTATTTAAACTACTGAAATAGTGTTAATGCATGGACCCACTCACAAAAACTAGAGTCGCACTCTTAAAAGTACGTTGATTAGATTCACTAAACTCAATCTTAACAACTATGGCATGAAAATTACATGACGAATCCTTCTTTCTGTGACATGAATAAATTATATACTTTTACGAAATCAGTTTATTTATTTCTTATTAGATAATGGAGAATTGACGATATATTCCTTTATCAAAACAATTCAGTAGTGAACAACTTTAGAATTTAATATCGTAAAACCTGTACTATGTATGTATACTTGAGATTATGGGTTCGCCAACTAAATGACTTTTAGTTACGCTTTTTTTTGACTAATACGTTATTAATTATTACAGGCAATCAGGCATACTGTTATTCTCACCTAAATCTTAAATATGGAACATAATCTTTTAGCAAAACAACTATGGCATATGATTTGACAACTAAAAATTGCATATAAGCATGCCCTAGCTTTCTAAAGAAAATGGTTTTCAGTATGAGTATGATTGGTCGAAAATGCTGAACTGGGAGTAAATGAGAAAGAACAAAATAAAGAATAAAGAAAAGTTACAAATATGTGTTGCGCTAAGTTAAAATTAATTTAAGGAGCAAGTAAAATATTATAAATGTTTAAGCATATTGTTTTGAACTACTTTATTTAATATAAAATATTTTGAGATAAATAACTTTTTAAAAATTATTTTTTTGGTCTAAATGTAAAAAAAGCTTTTTATTTTTTGTTTATATATTATTTTTATTTTATTTTTGAATAAATTATAGAATACGGATGTGAATGTCCTTACTCACTCATTATATAACCAAAGACGTACATAATTTGTTTATCCGCTACAAGGTGGTCCGATCCACCATCTCCAGACACTTGTCCTCAGTTTAATTAAAAAATTATGTTTATTGTTATATACTCTCTCTGTTCTACTAAGATAAATATTTTACAAAAATAAATTGTTTTATAAAGATGTATTTTTATGTTTTCTATACAAAAATTGCAAATTTCAATAAAATTAATTGAATTTATTGAAAGACTATTGGTTAAAATGCATTGGAATTTGATAATTTCTAAAAACGATGCATGATTAATGTGTTTTTTTAATATGTGTGAAAACATCAAAACATCCATCTTAATGGAACGGAGGGAATATATTTTACCTACCTGAGTTAGGTTTTTGAGGAGAACATATAAAATAAATTAAAACCCAAATATCATACTTCTAGAACATCATACTCACCAAAATCAAAAGCATTTATATGTTTCCCGTCAAAATACATATTGACACACTTTAGATTATTTCTTCCTGTAACTAAAAAACATTTACGCGTATGTTTTGATAATAAGTTCAAATACTTGTCCGTCCACGAAAAGGCAATAAAGATCATAAATGTTTTTCGTCTCAAATACATGTTTTTCGTATATAAATTAACAAAACACGTAAGCATAAACAAAGGATCTTCGTTATCTTTAAATTCAAACAACACTAAGAGAGGAGTGACAAATTAATTTTGTGTTATGCATTTAAAAGAAGCTACAAACTACCTAATTATAGGCTCTTCAATGCTGGCAAGCAGACTACTAATTATAGACCACAAGACGTGCTCTTATATGGTCCACAAGTAAGATATTGGTAGTATTAAATTAACTCTTAGTTCTTAATTATTTGATTGTTGATACTATATATTGACGTACTAATTATAGATACTTACGGTTATTTAATTGTATGATTCTTTATATTAGCTCGTTCCACAACAAGTACCAAACTTACATATTGAATAATAACCTGAAAAAAACACTTCTTGTTACCCAATTATATATTCACATTTTCCCAACAATAACCCAGCTATTCAGTTACTCATTATTACTATAGGATATATGATATGATGGGCAAAAAGCAAGAGGAACAAATTATGCAAGGACTGAAAATAAATTAAAAATCGAACTCTATCACCATTATAGCAACCATTCGATAAAATGTGTTCTGGAGACAAACTTGGAGATAATGTCATCTGAAGTGCTAAAAATTAAAATTGTTTTATTGTTTTAGCTCCAACTTAACATGGATGCATAATGCAATATTATTATGTTATGTATTTTGCATAATATTTTATTAAAACATACCTTTGTTAGCATGCTTTTAAAGACAAAACTAGAAAGAGCATATTACAAAATATAATCGATTAAAAAGTCTAACAGTGAAAAGATAAATTAATAAGTCTCAAGAATTAAAGAATCAAAAGGAGAAATTAGCTTGACCTGCCACATTGTCTCCCCAGTGAGGCGTATTGACCTAGACCTCTCTCATTGGTTGTATGACACACGTCATCACCCTCGATGACTGAACATAAATACTTCTTGTTTGCGTATACTAATTGTGTAGTTATATGTACTAATAAATCTAATCTAATCTAATCTTTTTTTTTTTTTTTCTTTCCTTTTTTGGTCAAAATATAAAGGTTCTTTATATATTGTTTAGCTCCATGAATTGTCTACTTATAAATAAAGCTAATCTAACGACAGAAATCTATGTCAAAATGACTAATTAGCAATTTTATACATATAAATATAATGTAAGAACCTCTCCCTTCCCTGCTCTTTCTTTTATGCCATTATCACTTGGCGAATTACAAAATTTGAGTATCAACAGTTGTTGTTAAACTTTAACTGTAACGATAGCTTCTCTGTTTTATTAGGTCTGATGGCTGGGAACTATCCTTCATTCCAAAACCCAATCCCTAGATTCCAAAATTACAACTTTGCGAGCAGCTCATCACATCATCATGATGGTCTAGTGGTGGAACAAGAGGAAAACATGGTGATAAAAGAACAAGACAGGCTACTTCCGATAGCAAACGTAGGAAGGATCATGAAGAACATTCTCCCGCCAAACGCAAAGATCTCTAAAGAAGCAAAAGAGACTATGCAAGAATGTGTCTCCGAGTTCATAAGCTTTGTCACTGGAGAAGCCTCCGATAAATGCCACAAGGAGAGGAGAAAGACAGTTAATGGAGACGATATCTGTTGGGCTATGGCAAATCTAGGGTTTGATGATTACGCCGAGCAGCTCAAAAAGTACTTGAATCGTTACCGAGTTATTGAAGGAGAGAGATCCAATCATCACGTCAAAGGAGGAGCTAAATCTTCACCGGATAATTAATTGATCAGTGGTTAATTGTTTGATTTTCCTTTTATTTATATGCTCTTGTAATTTGTTCTCCGAGTCTTATATATGATATGTGTATGTGGTTTGAGGCTGTGGAGAGATCTGTGCTAGTCGTTCTTCCTGAGTTTGTTAATTTCTATCGTGAAATTTAAGTGTGTTTTGTTAATTCTTTTTTAGTTATTCATATACATTCGTAAAGTATGTATAGGACAAATTGCTGATTATGGTCTATAGATTAAGAAACAGGAGTTGGTATTATGGTATATATACATATGCTATATATGCATATGATCAGCGATACATGAACCAGTAGAAGGATGAGTTTTTCTGCTGTATCACTTGCCCTTGTCTTTTTGATTTTCAAACGATTCAATTCAAGTATAGTCGATTGATATAAAATAGATCTTCGCATAACATCATTCGTGCAAGTCTTGCCATAACCCACCTAAACGGTTGTCTCTGTCATCATAGTATTCAATCATGAATGATAGAACCGATATATATATATATATATATAATGCAAATCACGTTTGTATAATTGTATGTTCCCGTTTTTGGAAAGTAAAAATATACAGCATGAAGTTCTGCTCTAGATTAAACATACAATAAGATCAAATTATATATCATGTAAACTTTCAACATATATAGTTTTCTACTTGTGGAATTTACATATATTAATATAAATCAATCAATTTTGTCGACGCAACTGGCTTGTTCAGTATATATAAAGTTATCACTGTAGCATTTGCACACAGATTTTCACATTAACTAACAATACTGAAATGTCATTCCGTACATATACCAAGTAGATATAAATTTACTATCACAGTGATGTTTCTTTAAATCGAATCAATATTTTATTTTATTTTTATGGTAAAAATCAATATTTATACTCGTTATTATGAATTTACATTGAAACTTCACTTTCTAAACGGTAAAGAGTATTCTTAATTATATATCCTATAAGAATAAATACTTGCTTAATCGATTTCTTAAGGAGTGGCCCATAAATCTACGACAATTATCACTAGTCCTTCTTTTAATTTTTATAAACTCTAAATCGTTGAGACCATCTAAAGGTTAATTATATATAAATATATACTCATGTCTAACTCATGCTATTGTAGTGAGATTTTCCTTGCTTTGAGACCCTCGGGTATGTGAACGAGAACTGAAAGATCTCATTCTTTAGTGGAGCTTGTCCAAGGTCGGTTCATGACTAATAAAACATTTGCTACAAACCTCAAATTTTAAAACTCTCATATATTAATTTATAAAAATATATTATATATATATATATATATATATATATATATATATATATATATATTTTCTTAGTGATCATATTTAATTTACATTGGTTTGTTGTTTCATTAACTTAAACTAACTTTAATAATGGCTTGGATCCATCTTCAAGTGCTTCTAATATTCTGCCTTAGGAATGGATAATGAACCCAAAAGTCGTATGGCCTCAGTAGATC
Source organism: Sinapis alba (assembly GCA_012274485.2). NCBI lineage: Eukaryota > Viridiplantae > Streptophyta > Magnoliopsida > Brassicales > Brassicaceae > Sinapis > Sinapis alba. The sequence continues at coordinate 75,140 of MU106657.1, forward strand.
ATACATGATCTTGATGCTATCACACCCATAAGAAATAGATTCAAGAAATGAGATTTTTTGAATCCAAACAACTAATAATGATGGCTATTCTTGGACTCGAATGAGTTGGACTTGATCATAAAATAATATACATTTTAGAAAAAATTGTTCTAAAAAGTACGAATCAAAGAAAATGTGTGATTAATTTACAACAATAATATTTGTCTTTAAGTCTTTATTTAAAGACTTCACATATATTACTTCTAACAATCTCAATTTTTAGGAACACAAAAAATAACATGTTAAATTTCTTTGTGTGGGAAAATAAAATGATTGTATTGCCCAATTTTTTATTTTTTTTTTGAGTAAAAGGATGATCAAGTGATTGTTGTCGACCACTCACATCAAAATGGTTTCTTCCATTCCCAAAACTCTATTAGTTTGATTAGTCTTACTATTATTAGTAGTGCTATGTATTTTCTAATATATCCAAATGTTTGAACAAAAAAACTAGTAGAACCAAAAAAATTGGGGAAATCGACATTTAGTTCATTATCTATTTGCAATGCACGATTATAATCTCCAACCATTACTTGTCCAGAAAAAACTCTTTATTGTTTTAGTTAATTTTTCAAAATAATGAACCACTAATTACTTTTTTCATAAAATTAAAATTTGGCCAGTTAGATTTTGCTATGATAGGTGTATTTTGAATTTTTTTGTTAAAAGGATAATTAAAAATAAAAAAAAGCACTGATTGATAGTAGCTGAATAATTAAATAAGTAGTTGACAAAATGAGTATTTTCAATAAAATTTAATTAAAATGCTCATTATTCATAATATGGGAAATATTTTTTTCAAGGCAGTACTGGTGGAAAGAAAGGTTGAAATTCAACTACATTCATCACAAAACGTCAATGAATGTCCAGAAGTAAGGCTGCAGATGCCATGGGGCTGCAGTAGGATTATTGTCATGTGCAAGAGGTGAATTTGGGCGGTTGTGTTGATGGAAGTCCGATGAGAATTCTGCTAAGATTAACATATCTTGGACTTCAAGCGAATTGGTTGTTAAATTGCCAAGTAACCGCAGGAAAAACAGACACTCTCCTTACTAAAAAAAACAAAACAAACTGAACACTGTTCTCTGTGTGTCTTTATACAGTAAAGAAGATATAGTTCCTTGAGATGCATGTGTTCTCTGGCAAATTCTTTAAATGAAATACAGAAAGAAGATTGAAATGGCAGTTGCAAAAAAGAAAAGGGAAAAAGAAAGAGTACATAACTTAAAGAAGGAATGTATTTTGGCTTCAGTCACACACTAGTGGGCTCGACAGTGATCTTGTTCCAAAATATCAGAGATCTTCTCGATAGGAATCATTGGTAGATACTCCGCGACGTAGTAGTCTCTGTCTCCAACGTAACGAACAGCGTCATTATACTTCTCCGACCAGTAAAACGCCGTTGGTATCACTAACTGCGCAACTTGGGGAAATAACGGCACTCTGTTCAACAACCTCCACACCGTTGCTGCGTAATACTCCACGACTGGCTCGTACTTCCTGGCGATGTTCTTGGTCGTGTTGAGGACGCCGGCGCGTTGAACCTCAGTGGCCACCGTGAGCGCTTGGCTAGAAGCTTTCTTCACCAAAGAGGGAACGTATGTTTCCACATCGAACAACACATCGTCCACCTGCAAAATCAAAGGAGAGCAAAATGTTTTTTTTTTTTTCTTAAATTCGGAATAACCTTTTTACCTTGCGATCGACGAATAAGAGAAGCTTGAAAGGAACGTCACTGAACTTGTCGTATAACGGTGAGAGCACCGTTTCAACGGTGGCTTCAATATTCTCGACACCGAGTTTGAGAGGACCAGCGTTGTCCTTAGCCAACTCGTAGAGCGTTGACAAACATACGGCCAAGTAAGTCGCCGCGGTTCTGACGAAACCCAAGTGTTTGAGCTCTTCTGTCCCATGCTCCTCTTCCACGATTAACGAAGGCGAAGAAGATGATGATGGAGGCACTTCCTCCTCTTCCACTACATTAATCTCATTTTCAGCCATTGTCAAAACTTTCCGAGTCGACGAATTTACTCTTTATATAGAACTGAATTCAAGATCTGTTTTAGAGCTGTAGACGACGACAAGGATTGTAACAGACGAGTGACCGCTAAGACACGTGTCCTTTTGCTAATGGACCGCTCTCAGCACGTGTCAGGGCATGGGTCGAAACTGTAGCAAGATAGGCCACTACCATTCCGTCTGGCACGAGAGTCGAGGGAAAATGCAAAAAAAAAGATACCTATGTCTATAGTATTCCTCCTTTTTGTAAGCCCTACCTTTTCCATCACGTCTTCAAACTTATTGGGCCTTCTTTATACTGTTATTTTCACCTTAAAAAGCCCAAATAAATCAGTTGGGCTATGATATGATATGACCCTCTCTGGAGTCTGTAGCCACGTGTGCTCCGAGTAAAGATGAAAAGCCCAATAGTTAGGACGAAATAGGGCTTTGCTATGGGCTTAATTTAAGAGCCTGTTAGTCTGCCTGTTTCGCGGCATACGCTGCTGGATAAACAGTGATTGATTGATTGTTCGTTCTCATCACCAGGCGGCGAAATGGAGGGGAGGAGCTCAAGAGCTTCTCGTAGCCGTAATGGAAGCGATCTGCTGTTTAAGAAACCTAAACTTCCATTCGCATTGGCCTTAATCGTAGCTGATGCTATCCTCGTCGCACTTATCATCGTCTATGTTCCATGTCAGATCTGATTTCCTACAAAAAAAAAAAAATTGATTGATTGATTTCGAAATGTGCAATTGCTCATTTTTTTTCTTTTTCTCTTCTTCTTAACAGACACGAAGATCGATTGGGATGCTTACATGTCACAGGTTTGTGTTTCTGTAGAAGTCAACTCTTCTTCTTTTTCGAGCTAGTTAGTGAAATGTTTTTTTGGAATGGGGGCAGGTTAGTGGGTTTCTCGGGGGAGAGAGAGACTATGGGAACTTGAAAGGCGACACAGGGCCTTTGGTTTATCCCGCGGGCTTCCTCTATGTTTACTCTGCTGTACAGAATTTAACTGGAGGACAAGTCTACCCTGCTCAGGTGCCTTCAAATTGACTCTCTCTCTCTCTCTCTCTCTCTTTCCTTGTGGGGGTTTGTGGTTTATTAGCCGAATTTGACCTATCTGTTGCCTGCAGATTCTCTTTGGTGTTCTCTACATTGCCAATCTAACCATCGTCTTGTTCATCTATCTCAAGACTGATGTGGTATTAATACAACAACACCAACCAAGCCTTATAATGATAGAAGAGTAGTACATCAATTCTTGTTTTGTTATTTCTCTCCTCTCCTGTAATTACAGGTGCCATGGTGGGCGCTTAGTCTACTCTGTTTATCCAAGCGAATACATTCCATCTTTGTTCTCCGTCTCTTTAATGATTGTTTTGCCATGACTCTCCTTCATGCCTCCACCGCTTTCTTCCTCTATCATAAATGGCATCTCGGCATGCTTCTTTTCAGGCAAGCTTCCTGCTTTTTCTCTCTAAATATTATTTTTGTTTTTCTGACTCACTATTTTACTTTCAGCGGAGCTGTCTCTATTAAGATGAATGTACTTTTGTATGCTCCCCCTTTGTTACTTCTCCTACTAAAGGTCCGAGGAACTGATTTAGTTGCTTTATTTTTCTCCTTCCTTCCATTGCTTTTTCATTTGTCAAGTTTTGCTATTCACAGGCCATGAATATCATTGGAGTCCTATCTGCTTTAGCTACTGCAGCTCTTGTTCAGGTTTCACTTTATATCTCTTTCATTACTCACCCAATTGTTGTTTTCCCATGGAAAGCTCGGAACTTGTTAACTGGTTGTATATTGTATGTAAATAGGTGAGTTACAGCACCCAGCGAATTATGTCATTTTGATAATGCCATGGAGTACTATTCAACTGGTCATTGCATCGTTATACAGATACTCGTGGGATTGCCCTTTCTGATTACATATCCGGTTTCATACCTTGCAAACGCCTTTGATCTTGGACGTATTTTTATCCACTTTTGGTATTGTTCTCCACTCTCCTGCTAAATCTAACTTACCTACTAGCGGGATCTGAATATAACTTGTACTCTGTTTTGAGCTGTCAACAGGTCTGTTAACTTCAAATTTGTTCCAGAACGAGTTTTTGTGTCCAAAGAATTTGCAGTGTGCTTGTTGATTGCTCACCTATGTCTCCTTGCGGTGTTTGCAAATTATAAATGGTGCAAGTAAGTAGAGAAACACTCTTTGACTAGCTCAAAAAGTCATCTCTCATTAAACAGCTGTATTTTGTGTGTATAGATAGCATCTTTGTTATAAGACATTTACTATGCTGCCTTTTGTAGGCATGAAGGCGGGATTATAGGCTTCATGCGTTCTAGGCGTTTCTTCTTGACGCTCCCGTCTTCGCTCTCGTTCAGTGATTTCTCAACCTCAGGGATTCTTGCAAAAGAACGTAAGCACTGACTTTACTTTTAGCATTATATCCGTCTGTGTCCTTGCTCACGGGCTTTCCACTGGATTAACAGATATTGTCACGACTATGTTTGTTGGAAATTTCATTGGCGTTGTTTGTGCTCGGTCTCTGCATTACCAATTCTATTCATGGTAACAATTAAAAAAAACAGTTTATTGTCTTATTATTCTTAATCTTTGTTGACATTTCTGCTGAATCCTGACCTCAAAAACCCAATACTCGTATGATCATATTCATAACAGGTACTTTTATTCGCTGCCATATCTGCTATGGAGAACTTCGTTTCCTACTTGGCTGCGGTAAATCACTCTCTGCATTAATATTACCTGTAAAACACAATTAAAAAAAGTTAAACTTCTTCATGTTTTTGTTTTTGACTGAAAAAAGCTTGATATTGTTCCTGGGTATCGAGCTGTGCTGGAACGTCTATCCATCAACACCAGTCTCATCGGCTTTGTTACTGTGTCTACACTTGACTGTCCTATTGGGGCTCTGGTTTGCTCCTTCAGATTATCCTTTCATACTCAAACAAGATCAAAGACACAAAAAGCACAAGTGAACCAGCTTTGATTAGCTAAAAGTTTAACAGTTATATGTATGGGTTAAGCTAATCGTATGGTAGTTTATACTAAAAGTTTTTCTGTTTCTGTCTAAATATACATGTGTTATTCGTCCTTGGATTAAAAGTTTATCAGTTACACTTCTTTTGGTTCTCTTCTTCCCAGAAGCTAGTTACTGTCGTCACAAATGATTCGAAAGCAGTGTCCCCAAGGAAAGAAAGTATTTCATAAGCTCTCATCTCAAGAACAATTTGATTTGTTTTTCTCAAATGGCATCCTGTACTAAAAGAATAGCTTAGCTTCTTTTTGTAAAGGGTTGATGCTTCATAATCGTTTTATGCTCTTAAACTGGGTTCTTAATCAGCTTTTTTTTCTTGATTTGACGCGTTGTAGAATATGTGCTTCTTTACGAATAACTTGTCTTCTTGCAACTGCTAGCTCTTCTTCGACAGATGGTAACTTATGGATTTAAACTGTTCACTCTTGTTCTGTTCCTCTCTTCAGTCCATATGGTAAAGTCTCTTTTTTTTTGTTATTTAACTTTGCATTTTGATCATGTAGCTGGAACCTAGTCATTTGTGACATGATCAAGACAAGTCAAATCCGACATGGGAGTTGGATCAAGCTGAATCTCACTAACGACTCCAGGTCATTCTATTACCCCCTTCATTGTCTAATATAACCAGAAGGGTTAGCTTATCTTTTATTCTCGAGTGCAATCTTTCTGTTTTCTCATTATACATCTGCTCCTGTGTAACTAACATAACCCAATGAAGAATGAATACTATTGTCCTTGTTCACTTCCTGCTGATTAATCTAATTGTTATCTTGTTTCACTTCTATATTGGAGTGGTCAACTGTGTAAAGAAATAAGTAAAAAGACTTTTGGATACAACAACTGTTTCCTTAACCTCCACAGTGATTAGGTTATGATCACTTTAGGATTTTATTGGTTTACATTAGTCACTGTCTGTCCTTGTGTACTGTTGATCGTTGCCTAAAGAAAGTAAACAATGAGTTTTTCGGTCGTAGAAACCCTTTCGTGGTCTCGTGGTGTTTCGCTTAAATATTGATAGCAAACTCAAAACTGTCGCTGTTAAAGCATTGGTTGGTACTGGCAAATGAGTTTGTTTACATTGGCTTTTGCTTAACGTTATCGACCTATTTTTATTTTTTACTTGTTTTGTTCCTTTTACCCATGAGTCATCTTCATTTGTTTTTCTCTCTGTTAATAAATAAGATAAGACTCGGTGGTTACATAGTCCTGATATAATACTACTGCATCCATCTAAAGTTTTTTTGTCTCTCATGAGAAATTAATAGGAAATGCTTACTCTTGAAAATGTTCATATCCACCTTTCAAATTTGCCTTAGATAGACAACTTCGTCTTACAGCTGATAACATCTTGTCTGTTGCTTTTTTGTTGATCATAGATTCCACTAACACAACGATGCAAAGAAAAGGTGAAAGGTTTTTAACCTTTTCGCAACTTGCACAGGAATAATAAATATGTCACTAATAGAGTCAAAAGTTTGATTGTGACATTAGAACAGTCATGTATTTTGGTATGATGTTTCATGTATTAACTTCTCTTTTTCATCTTAGACGTAGGGTTCACCAGGGTCTCTACAATATGTTTTTTTGCACTTACATGGTTCATATTTAAAAACCTAGAGAGGAAAAAATATATATGTTTTATTGATTCTGTGCTGTTTATCCTGCTTCCCACAAACAGGGAAGAGATCCTGCTTGTGGATAAGGCTGTGAACCAATAATATCTCAGTTTAAAGAACTTTAGATATATCTCTTTTTTTTATGGGAATGGTGACAAGTGAATCACTATGCATGGATTACTCGCAATAGTGCGATACATTATATATGCTAAACTGAGTCACCAAAATGTCAGAGAGATCCAAGTTTAGCTTTTTGTATGCTTTGTTTGTCACTAACCTTTCTGCATATGGAAAAAGAATCCACTCAAACAGCCTCCACAATGTCTGGTTAGAGTTGTTCCTCTTGAGGGACATAGCAGCGTCAGCAATTGTTTAGTTAGTGGTGGACTTTCCGCTAAATTGTCAGATGCGGCGAGCACCAAACGCATCATGTTCTAAAGCTTGATGATCACGATAGTGGTTGATCATAAAAAATTGTGGTCCCCTTTGGGGATTTCTTGATACTACAAAAGGATGGTTGAGATTGCTTCACTGACTCTCATGTGGAACAGTCTCTTCATTTACTGATAATTAATGATTCTTATTTGGGAGCTGTAACATGACTCAGGCTAATCATATTCATTGCCATTGAGGTTCCTTGTTTGTGCTGCTAATGGTCAGAAGAGGTGTTATGTGACACAAAGTCAACTTAAAACTGATATGCTAGATTTGGTTCAAAGTAAAAGTAGAGGGAAGCTATGTGTTGACGCAATATTGTTTTATTAGTGTCTTTAAGTACATGTTTTCTTATACGTATTGTCCTTGAAGCTGAGCTTGCATTATTGATGATATCATCTTTTTTACCTAGTTTCCTTTAACTGATATATTTCAAGGAGAAAGCTAATATCCATTTCTGGGTATGTAACTATGGCTAACCCACTATAAATACACCTTCTTGTTATGAGTCCTGAGGCATTCATCACCTCTCTTCTTCTTCTTTATCCTTCTTCTTTTTTCTTCTACTTTTGTCTTTGGTTTAAGCTAAGAAAATGGATGTACTGAAGTTTGATTACAACTACAAGGGTGACAATGCATTAAAAGAGCTCGAGAGGATCACCTCAAAGGCTGCTGAAGTCCAATATAACATTTTATGTGGGATCTTGGAACAAAACAAGGACACACAGTACTTGAGCAAGTACATGAAAGGCTCTAGTGACGTTATGGAGTTTAAACGCTCTGTGCCAGTCATCACGTACAAAGATGTCTGTCCTTACATTCAGAGAATTGCAAATGGAGAAGACTCTACTCTTATTACTGGTCATCCTATCACTGAGATACTATGCAGGTCGATTTCTATTTCTTGCCTGAATCTTTCTTAGTAACTGCCTCCCCTTCCATTGTGTTTGAATAGATGTATTTGCTTTCTTGCATGTTGCAGCTCGGGGACTTCTGGTGGAGAGCCGAAGCTAATGCCAACCATTTCCGAAGATCTTGATCGCCGCACCTTTGTCTACAATCTTATCACTCCAATCGTGAACAAGTTAGTACAATGTTTTCCTGTTAATATTCAGTCCTGATCTACTACGTTAACATCTTCCTTGGTGCTCTCTAAAACCGTTTAGTGAAAATTTATTTGATAAAACAAAGTGGTTGATCTCATACTCCATTAAAGAACCACTAGGTATGTTCCTGTAGTTGTAGGGTAGTGGATATGTCTCAAAATATGACCTATGGAAGTTGAAGGACACATCACATCATATTTCTCAATGTTATTATCCACTGGGGAAATATTATCAATAAAACATACCCATAAAGAAAAAAGGAAAAACTTAAAAAGGTTAACGATAGGCTTCAACGTCAATATGGTTTCATAATCATTGTAGGCACTAACAAAATGGAATCTGGATACACATTCATAGAGGTACTGACCGTGGTACTAATAAAATCGTCATAGTAGGTTGCTCACTAAGGAAGTTTGCTTTATGCTTTGAGTTTTTGTGTTTGCTTTTTGTGGAAATTTAGTGGTATCATATCATGTCATGTACTATAAAGTTTGCATCCATCATCTTTGATCCACACGCCATTTTGATGTCCCCACCTAAAGATTCTCTAAGAATTTTGAACAGCACTCACTAAACCTCAAGAATCTTTTCATATCCACTACTGATGTTTTTTTCTCTCTCTTTCTTTTATCTCTTTTACCATCATCTGTTTATGACTGTGATTTTATTATATTATGTATTACTGACAGGTATCTAGAAGGAGTTGACAAAGGAAAAACAATGTACCTAAATTTTGTCAAAGCTGAAACATCAACTCCTTGTGGTTTACCAATCCGATCTGTCCTCACTAGCTACTACAAGAGCAAACATTTCCAGTGTCGACCTTATGATCCATTCAACGACTTAACCAGTCCCATCCAAACTATCCTTTGTGAAGACAGCAACCAAAGCATGTACTGTCAGTTGCTAGCCGCTCTTATTCACCGTCACAAAGTCATGCGTCTTGGAGCTGTCTTTGCTTCTGCGTTTCTCCGTGCAATCTCTTATCTCGAGCGGAAATGGAGGCAGCTCTGCCAGGACATCCGCACCGGTCATCTCAATCCCATGATAACCGATCCAGGATGCCAGATGGCAATGTCTTCCCTTTTAGCGTCGCCAAATCCTGACTTAGCTGACGAGGTTGAAGAAATCTGTGGACGCCCGTCGTGGAAAGGGATTCTGTGTCAGCTCTGGCCTCAAGCGAAGTTCATTGAAGCAGTAGTGACGGGGTCGATGGCTCAGTACATACCGGCGCTTGAGTTCTTTAGCCAAGCCAAGATTCCGTTGGTTTGTCCAATGTATGCTTCCTCTGAGACTTACTTTGGAGTCAACGTGAAGCCACTCTCGACGCCATCTGACGTCGTTTTCACTCTCTTGCCTAACATGTGCTACTTCGAGTTTATTCCTCTCGGCAAAAACGGAACTCTCTCTTTTGACGAAGAAGAAGAAATCCCCTGTGATAAAGTCGTTGACTTGGTCAACGTCAAACTCGGACGCTACTATGAACTCGTCGTCACAACCTTCGCAGGTAAAGAAATGTTTTTCTGTTTGGATTGATCCTTAGACGACGACTCTGATTCTTGCATTGGAACAGGATTGTACCGTTACAGAATCGGCGATGTTCTTCAAGTGGCGGGTTTCTACAACAAAGCACCACAGTTCAGGTTTATCTGCAGGAGAAACGTGGTTCTAAGCATCGACTTAGACAAAACAAACGAGGAAGATCTTCACAGGAGCATCACGCTGGCCAAGAAGAAGCTTCAAGACAAGGCATTCCTCGCGGAGTACACGAGCTACGCGGATACTTCATCAGTGCCAGGTCACTACGTGCTCTTCTGGGAGATCCAATGGCTCGAACCAGGTGTTGATGATCATCAACAACTAAAGCTCGAGGAGAAGGTGATGGAAGAGTGTTGCATTGCGGTTGAGGAAGAGTTGGATTACATATACAGGCAATGCAGGAAGAGAGAGAGATCGGTGGGGCCTTTAGAGATAAGAGTGGTGAAGGCAGGAACGTTCGAGAAACTGATGGATATGATAATAAGCCAAGGAGGGTCGCTTAATCAGTACAAAACGCCGAGATGTGTTAAGTCCAACAGTGCTATGCTTAAGCTCTTGGACGGCCACGTGACCGGTTCCTTCTTTAGCCCTCGTGATCCAACCTGGTCCCCTTGATCTAAAACATCGGAGTAGACTACAATTTACTAGTAGTAATCAGTATTCGGTAAATAACCATGGGATCCGGTTTGCTGTAATGCTGGTAGCTGGCATGTGAGTGCGCTTGTTTTTATTGATAAAACATGTTATAAGAAACTTTTATATATGATGATTACCATTCACGACTTAATTATATACCTTGGACAATTTTTTCTTTCTTTCTTTCGAATAAGCACATTTTGATCGTGCTTTTAAAACAAACTGATTTGTTGAAAACAAAACAGAAATGGTTTCGAACTTTTACTAGGGTTGGTTCTTCTTGATTAACAATTATTTGCATGCCTTTTACAAACTTATTTAATGGTAATCATATGATTTTTTTTCTTAAAAAGAAATATATATATAGGACTTTTAAAACAATCATCAGCCTTTTGGGTCCAACCTCAAGCCCTCTTGAAACAAAGGCTATAGAGTATAGGCTATATATCTATAAGTGAGGTTAAAATGTTGGCATATAATAAAGTAACCTTGTGCGTGTGATTCCTGACTCGGAACGTTCCTGATTGCTTGCAGTTGCACCACCTCTCCATCTCAACCTTCATTAGATATGATCTCATTCTACAATTGTAATGCCAGTTTCATTTATGTGGCTGATACTTTTTTATATA
>MU106657.1:91024-102815 GCA_012274485.2 Sinapis alba
TTTAAGTCTCAAATTCAACCGAAAAGTTCCAACTGAAATCACGTTCCTTGAAAAGCTGATGTTTTCTTCTTTCTCAGGGTTGTCCTAATGTCTGCAACTGCTGATATAACAAGATACAGAGACTACTTTAAAGAACTCGGCAGGGGTGAACGGGTTGAAGTGGTCGCTATTCCTAGCCCTGATCAGAGAACCATTTTCCAGAGAAGAGTATTATATCTTGAGCAGGTTAAACTTTTTCAAACTATTATTGGATCTGTATCCTTTTGAATATCACACACTGGATCTGTATCCTACGCTTATGACAAATTAGAATCCTGTTATTTCAATCTTGAATTCAAAATGAGTAAGTTACAGTTTTAGCGAACTAGAATATCATGCTTATCGATGTATGCTTACTACTAGAAGAGATTTAAAATTTGTGGTACACTGCTTAGAACCATAATGTTATAAACAAAACAATGAAAACTCCTTGGTTGGTGAGTATCACTTCCCCTTTGTAAAATTAACAAATTTTCTGCATCCATGAGAATATCTGTGGGAGGACTAAGATGTATGGCTTTGTTTCCTGGTTTTCTTGTTTGATTGTGAGCCTTTCCCAGTTAATTGAATGCGACATTGTTTCATGAAGCAGGTTGCAGGATTGCTTGGTGTGAGTTCTGATTTTTCAGCTTACTGTCCTGGTCCAAGTCCTTCTTCAGCTGATACTGAAATCAAACCTGATCTGCAGAATCTTATTCATGATCTCATCTTACATATTCATGAAAAGGAACCAGACATTGAGAAGAGTATTTTGGTTTTCCTTCCAACATACTACTCACTTGAGCAGCAGTGGTATCAATTGGAACCATTTCGCACATCTTTTGAGGTTCACATACTGCATCGAAGCATTGACACCGAACGAGCTCTGGCGGCTATGAAGATATGCAGATCCCGTCGCAAGGTTTCTCTTTTTAACTTTCCATGTTTCTTCTTCTTTGCATTATCTGTGACATGCAGGTCAGAGGACTTAGCTGTGGCGGCTTTGTACTTGATGAGATGATAAAATTTTACCTTTCATTTCAATTTAACTGACAGTTATAATGTTGTTGTGCTTCTAGGTAGCGGACTTATCATATAAACGTTAACTGTTATTCCCAGGTAATATTGGCTACAAATATTGCGGAATCTTCAGTGACAATACCCAAAGTAGCCTATGTCATCGATTCGTGCCGGTCTCTGCAAGTGTTCTGGGATGCATCCAGAAAAAGAGATGCAGTTCAGCTTGTTTGGGTCTCTAGATCTCAGGTATTGTCGAACTTTACCATTAATGGATCAAAAGCGGATGTCCTAAAATTTAGTTTTTTATGTGGATTAATAGGCTGAGCAGCGTAGAGGGAGGACAGGTCGAACATGTGATGGTGAGGTTTATCGCCTGGTGCCGAGTGCATTCTTCGGCAAGCTTGAAGAGCATGAGCCCCCAGCTATACTTAAGCTGTCATTGAGACAGCAAGTTCTCCACATTTGCTGCACAGAATCCAGAGCCATTAATGATGCAAACGGTAATAGTGTTGGAATCCTATAGAGAATGCTTGACTTCTTTCTCAGCAGACGAGGTCAGACTTGGGTTCCCTGAGAACTAGTAAGGATAGTCAGATTTGCTAGGTCTTCAGATGCTGCAAAAGTACTTATCACATCAAATTCTTATTGCATATTCCCGTATGAATGCTCTGTAGGTATAGTAATTGAACATTAACAGTGAGGTAGCTTAGATGAAGCCTATGGTGGAAATATTTTTTCATTTATTCTTAGAAAACGGGCGCTTATATGATTTATGAATACAGTAGTTTGGGACAAAAAGACAGTATATATGATGCTTTTGAGTTTAAATTGTTTTCTATATCTTAGCATTGCTGGCAAAAGCTATGGATCCACCAAACCCAGAAGTCATTGATGATGCTTTGAGTATGCTATTAAGCATACAAGCATTGCGGAAATCTTCTAGGGGACGCTGCGAGCCAACATTTTATGGAAGGTTGCTTGCCAGCTTTCCATTGTCCTTTGATGCATCCATTCTCGTCGTCAAGTTCGGTGAAATGGGAATGCTAAGAGAAGGGATTCTATTAGGTGTCTTGATGGATACCCAACCGCTTCCTATCAATCATCCCTTTGGAGATGATGCACGGGTATTTCCTGTTGGTGAATATTTCTGCAATTCTGCGTGCCTTTGTGATCCTCGACACCTATGTCTTCTTTTGCAGTTTCTGGAGTATGTTGACCACTATTTTTGTAGAGAGAGCAGCAAGACAATTTCCGGTGGCCGGAGGGAGGTGGTACTCATGGCGAACCTATGTGCTTTTCAGTTTTGGCAGCGTGTCTTTAAGGTAATAAAATAGTTACGTTATATTCCCAAGGAGAATTAGCTTTTATTCTTGATGATCTTATTAATGTGTTTCTCCTTGAAGGATAAGCATCGTCTTGAAAGCTTAAAACAACTATTGTCGAAGGAGAAAGACAAAGATCTCAAGTTGATCCTTCCTGCGATTGAACAAGAGTGGTGTGATTTCCACAATATTTCCCGGTCATCGTTGTATCATGTGTCTGAGATGTGTAAGTTTGTCACCGACTCTTTTCTGATAATAAATAAACAACATGCTTATATCCCTTTTTATTTCTTTCTCCCTCTTTATTGGAATTTTACCTGTTTTACAGATGAAGATACACTAAGCTCACTTCATCGTTTCAGACCTCATTTCATTAGTTCTTCTGATTCTCTACCAACCTATTACTATCCATATGAATTTGATCACACATGCTGTGTTGAGTGCCAAGCCTCTGGGGATAGATATCAACACTCTGAGGATCAACCTCCCCCTGAAACAAGAAAATGTGTATCGCTGCCGTTTGTTCCTCCTGACGCATTCCAAGTTAATGCTATCGCAAAAAACATGGCCAATATTATCAAAGAGGTATTCATTTGCCGACCTAGTTTCCATTTTCAAAAGCACTGGCGCTTACATGCTTACAAGCACATTGATATTTTACTGTTCCGATATGCCTGTAGATAAGAACGCAGGGCACAACATCTGATAATGGCCATGGAGCAATCGAACCTGAGGATTACGCTGACAATGGAGAGGCCCCAGTCTGCGTATATTTTCTTAATGGATTTTGCAACCGAGGTGACAAATGCGCGTTCTCTCATACTCTTCTTCAGTCAACAAGACCAGCCTGCAGATTCTTCGCTTCACTGCAGGTTTGTTTTGTTTACCTTCCTAGTTGGGTTGTTATCCTCAGATTGTCTGCTAATGAGTCGGTTTTTGCAGGGATGTCGAAACGGAGAATCTTGTATGTTTTCCCATGTCATGCGAAGACAGACAACACCACACTATTCTCCTCCCCCATGCCTTCCAGAAGAAGATGACTCTTCCACATCGCCACTCCTGGATTTATTTCCAACTTCTTCTGAGGGATGCATTCTTGTTTTCGATGACTCTGACATGCATTTCACTTCAAGTATAGCCAACCGTTATCCGTCCTGGAAAATACTCTCCACGTCATCTTCTTCAGAGATGCTTTTCTGTGATTCATCACTTGATGACACAAGAATCTTCTGGGGTCTCAGTCATCCTTACGAAACAATCATCTCAAAAGCAGGAGAGGAGAACCCAATCCCATGGAATGAAGTGACATGCGTGCTGTGGTTCCTTAACCCAGACAGCTACGGCGAAACTCCTGAGAAACAGAAAGCAGTTGTGCAGAATTTCTTCGAGTACATGGCAACCAGAATACTCGGCGATGGTCTTTACGATATCCGAGTAGTTCTGACTATGAACAACATCAGATTCTCAAGCTTACAGGTAAAATATTTTGTCTTGTTGCTTTCAGGTTCTCCATCTCTACTACATTCATTTTTTTTTTTTAATTGTTTTCATCTTTTCATAAGGTTGAGAAGGTAGCCAGAGACAGCTTCTTCTTCCTGGGAGAGTCTTTCCCGCACAATTCAGTGAGCTTCGGTGAATTCTCAGACACAGTCACCATCCAGAAGCCTATGCTAGTCTCCAGACCAGTCTCCTACGTCTTTGATCTACATCCGCCTACTGTCTACCAGTTTGGTGAGTACACCTCTGGCCTTCACAAATCTCTTCACAACCAATGAATGACCTTATTATGGTGTGAGAATAGGAAACTACTTTTTTTGTCTCTGTCGTCTATTAACCCTGATTTTAGCTATTTCGAGATGTCGTCTATAAAAAAGTCTGGAACTTGTTAAAGACTATCAACTCCCACTGGACTTGAGATAATGTCCTGAAATGATTGCTCTGGTCCCTATTTCATGCCTTAGATAGTTTAGATTGGATCAAATTCAACTTTCGTTTGCTTTGTCTTTGTTTCATGCATGAGCTTTTACTAAAGTGATGACTCCTCCATTCTTGCTTGTAAGAGCATGTTTAATGGGGGTCTCTTAGGGGGATTTAAGAGACCGTCTCTTAAATTCCGCTAAGAGACCCTCCTTAATAGATTCTCATTAAACATGCTCTAAACGAATGTTCCATAGGGAGATATACATCATCACTCATAACCGTTTTTTTTTTATAATCATCACACATAAAACATAGAGAGAGTAGCATCTTGACCATCATGAACCAAAACTCTCCTAGTCATTCATTTGTAGAGCCTAGTTCTTTTACCGATAATAGTAGTAATACGTTTATACTTATTATATATGTCTCTACTAAATATATTTGCAGTCATGCTATCTTTATGTCAAATTTGTAGATTCATTCATGTTTTTCTTATTCATATCATTATATCATCCATTGGTTTAGTCTCCCTCATTTTTCATACATTTCCTCTTCGATATGAAGATCTCTTCTTTACACGACATGAAGATCTCTTCTATTTCTACCTGATATCTTCCTTGTAGATGTTTTTGTTTTATACGAACCAAACTCGTAACAAACCTTGCCGCCATTATATTATAGCAGGAAAGATGCACGGCACATCAAAATGTGGTTAGGCCGTGAATTTGGGCTAACATTATATATTAAAAAATACCTAAGTGGGCTCACTCAATCATTTTCAATGCGAAACACATCAAATATTTAATGTGAATCAACCGGTTAAGATAACGATATCGTAACCGGTCCTTTTTCGGTATTGAATGAATTGATTCGGACCTCCCAAGTCTTATTTAGCTATAATTGTGAAACTAACTCCACGTTCCATCATGTTGTTAAATAAACTAAAGTTTCCCTCTTGCTTGCTTCAAGAGAAACAATAATCAAAATTGAATAATTCACAGCATTAAATGATTTAAAGGGATCAAAAACCAAGCTTAAAGAATTACCTTTCTCTTGCTTCATCTGCAACCATCTTTAGATTAGCCTCTTTTTCTTTACTACTAATTCTTTTGGTATCCCGATAATACCCATCCTCAGATACAAAAATCTACATCTTTGATACATTATTAGTCTGTGGTTTTTTATAATACATGAATATTATACAAAAGTAATTATATCATGTATAATTTTATTATTACGCTTGTTTTTGTCTAATATAATTTGCGATTTAAGTATGTAAACTTTATATATATATATTGCATAAATAGGGAAAAGTGAAAACAAGTAATGAACTCAAAAATATTTGTTATATTCGTAAAGAAAACGTAAATATAGTTTTAGGAGGTTGTGGTAGTTCTACTTATGGTAAAAGATACTGAAAATCGAAATTGAAAACTACAGCATAGACCTAAAAATGGCTTTTAGATTACTACAAATGGACCGCCGCCCCTTCCCACATACTCTAAATCTTCAGTTCCACGTCCTTCTTGTTGTTGTTGTTGTTGTTGTATCTTAAATCCTTAATTACGAAAGTTAAATCCCATCGCGGGTCCTTTCGTTCGTCTATATATTATATTATATAGTCCCTCTTGAGTCTTGTATATATATCTCTCTCGGTTCTAAAATATATTCTTATTACAAGTTTGGATATTTTTTTGTCTTCAGCTAATTAAGCTATAAACAAAACACAGACATGATGAATTCTTATAATATGATCATGTTTACTCTCCTCTCTCTTCTTCTTCTTCTTCTGTCGCTAAACCCAAATCCGTCCTTAGCCTCCTCCTCCTCCTCCTCCTCCAGCCGCCGCAACAACAACTACACAGACGATACAAACGCCTCTAGTGTAAGGCGGTACAGCAGCTGCAGGTACGTTAAAGAGGCGTGTAACGTAACCCGATACCAAAAACTGTGCGTCCGAACGCTTTGGCCGTTTACAATGGTGGCCAAAAACAACTCGAGTAAGTGGGCCCGAGCAGGCGTCGCGGTGACCATAACCGACACCAAAAGAGTCCTAAGAGTGTTGCTCAAAACGCGGAATTCTACAGCGGTCGGGAAACGCGAGAGGGTGGCGTTATCGGACTGCCGACAGCTGTTCGTTGACTCCCTCGACAATCTCTACAAGTGTCTCTCCCTTCTCCGCAAACTTGACGCCGACCTGTTTCAGCAGCAGATGAGCGATCTCGCCACGTGGCTAAGCGCTGCACTCACTGATGAGGACACGTGTCTCGATGGATTAATTGAGGAACCGATGAGTAAATCATCATCATCATCATCATCATCATCGACGGTCAGGATGATACGGAGGAAGGCGAGCAGGTGTATGCACTTGTGCAGCAATGCTCTGGCGCTCCTCAACAAGCTTGCTTACGACGGATTGTAATCTAGCTACTACGCTAATTATATGATATACTCCAAATTATTACACTATGTATTATACTTTTTAAAAAGAAGAAGACAATTATTAATCACTATCAATCGTATATATCATTGATTGATATATATTCGAAGAGTTTGTTCTCCATTCTAACTAATTCTTCATTCATTCTTATATGGATAGAGTTAAAATTTGGATGGTAACACTAATTGTGACTCGAAAGATTTCAGCCTGAAAGAGTTGGAAACAAGTGGTCTGATGAAGAAAGAAAGTGCTCAAAACATCAATAACAAAAAAAAAGGTTCTATCAAGTTTAACGAGAATCTCAGCGACCAAACAACACCCAAATCAGAGCTGCTTAATTAGTTCATCCTCTGGGCAGCCTCCTTTGCAAGAACCCTTTCCTTGGCCTTAGTCTTCGCCTGTGATTTGGATCCCATTATGCCTCCTCCCCATTTCTTCCTGTACTCTTCGTACTTGTCGTTGAAGTTCGCCTACACACACCAACCAAACAAACATTAAAGTATTACGTTGTTGTTTTTTTCTGCAATTCAATTGTCAAAAGAAAGTTTAAGTACTTTGATGGCCTCAAGGATCTTGCTGAACTCGAGCTTGTCCTCGTTCTTGACAGTGGTCAAACACAAGCAAGCAGCAGTCTTCTGGTGAACAACCTGGATGATGTTTAAGTAGAAGGGGTTAAGAGTTTAGCTGAATATGATATGTAACTTAAAAAAAGAAGAAAAAAAAAAGAAGGGGTACCGTTCCAAGACGAGATTTGCCTTTAACAATGCAGTAAGGCACTTCCATCTTTCTGCAAAGAGCAGGTAACCAGACGACCAACTCGATGGGGTCAACATCATGAGCAATGACGACAAGCTGTGCCTTGTTCTGCTCGATGAGGTAGGTCACGTGGTTGAGCCCATACTTGACTACAATGGGCTTCTTGGATTCAGAAGAAGGCTTTCCCTCAGACTCGGCTTGGGCCTTTTTCAAAAGACGATCCTTCTTAGCAGCCTTGTCCTCTGGTCTATACTTGATAAGAAGCTTGAAAAGCTGGGTTGCAAGGTTCTTGTCGAGAGTCTTGGTGAACTGGTTCAAAGCAGGAGGGACCTTGAGCCTCTGCTTAAGGATACGCTTCTGCCTTTGGAGGCGGATAGACTTAGGCCATTTGATGTAGCGAGTAAGATCCTTCTTGGGAGGAAGAGCTCCTCCTATACCAAACTGCTTTGGCCTCCTCTCAAACAATGGATTCGTCACCTTCTCCGTCTTCTTCTTCTTCAAAGCTACCTTCACTCCTTTCTTCGGTGCCTACAAACAAACAACCGTAATTAAAGAAAATCAAATGAATGCATTCATTCATTAGCAAGATCCCCATCAATCAATATAACGTATAAACAAACGAAATAGGGTGAAGAGAGATCTACCATCGTCCTTCTCCTCTGCTGCTGCAAATGATGTGAAACTGGCGGCGGCTGAGTTATGTCTTTATTTTAGGGTTTTGCCTTTATATATATATATATATTAGTACAATTGATAGGGTTTCTTTACTTTTCCTTCGCGTTTAAATTACATATATACCCTTATTTCATTTTTGTTACTACGACGACCATATTTCCATTTTCCACGTTGCATGCCAACAATTCAACTTCTTTACTGTTTTTATATTCGTTAACTAATATACTCTTATTTATTATACAATTATTTAAATGAAAAAGATTTATCTAATGATTTATTGGTTATTTAAAAGGGTAAGAAAGAGATTTAATGAAAAAATTTGTATTAAAAATATAAAATGACACTTATTTTAAAATAAAATTAAAAAGTTAAAATGACATTCTTTATAAAACAGAGGGAGTACAATTCTTCAGAAGAAACATTTATCTTATAGATTTCAAGAGTATAATATTATAATGCTTCCAAATGAATATGTTTTCTCTTCTCCTTTTCCATTTTAGTATATATATGGTCTTGATTATGTTAGTAATCTCTTACATGATATCTCGAAAGTTAGTTCGTTTTTGTCATCGTAAAGTTATTTAGCCTCCCGATATATATAACAGTTTAGATGTCGTTCAGTGTGTTTGTAGTTGGATATTAACAACAAGTTCTCCATATAACACTTTACTGATTTGCTCTCAACAGAGTCCAACATATGTACAAGAGTCACAATATGTATGTATGGCTCCTTGATTACTTGTCCGTAGCGACAGATTTTAGATCTGCCAATAAGAAATGTATTAACGGTTATCTAGTTATAAGCTTTGCAGACCAATGAATGAATCTTCAATAAGTAATGCATACTCGTAAAGATTCAGTTAGTTTTCTTCACATTCATACCAACAAAAACAAAAGGGTTTCAGTTGGTTTTATTAATATAGGTTTGATATAAGATTAGTTGCTAAAAAAAGGGTTTGACATAAGATTGTTTTAGTTAGTACTTATCGGGTCAATAAGAGGATGCGTCTCCCGCATACGTATATATGTATTCCCAATATATTGTCTTCTACCCTTTTTCATGCATCTGTGAATCTTTATTGATGAAGCAAAGAGTTAGACCATCTCCATTAGCGGATTCTTAGGGAGGGGTTCTTAGCGGAAGTTAAGAACCGGTTCTTAACTTCCGCTAAGAACCCCTCCTTAAGAACCCGCCAATGGACATACTCTTACAACATTAAAACAGAAACAAGTTAATTAAACCATAAGGAGAAACAATGATCGATCGTTATTGATGATCATCATTACATAATACCAAATGCAGCTTGGTTCGAATTGTCTTCTACTTATAACAAAAAGAGTTCAATTTTGGTATAAAAGAAAAAGAGAGTTGAAGCAAAATGTATATATATTATTATTTTTTAAAAACTGGGAGCTTATTACCAAAATTGGCTTGACCGTAAGACGTTTAGCGACTGAATCCAATTACACTGCGCGTTTAGCATCAAAATGACATCCCGATAAAATGAAAATCTATTTAATTATGGCGTGCGTTGGATGGTATAGCACGTAATAACATAATATGATACAATGACAACGAACACATATATTTTGGACAATTTGGACTCCCACGAATTACACGTGATGAATAGGTCATAGGTGCCATCAGTCCCATCAATGTCACACATCAACTACTATTAACTAATAGCTAAAACAAGAGAAGTGTGCATCAACTATTTGCTAATCACCTCAATAATTATTATTTACTTACGCGTTCGTATATATATCAGATCTTTTTCTCAATAAGAAAATAAATGATACATAAGTTTACCACCAGGTATATTAGCAGATATGTATCCAACATTATTATTACATAGTTTTAGTTTCGCGCGCGTCTCGAAGCAAAAGCTGTATGGTTGACAAAAAGCAAATATCTCCAAGGGTATTTGTTTTTATCACAGAGTGCATACAAGCAGATATGTATAGGCTCCGGGGTATAATTAAATCGCAAAACTATCGTCCTCGTGAGAGATTTTCTTATTTTTGATTAGCAAATGTTTCATTGTTTAAAATATAAAAAAGTATCATTGTTTACACCAAAAAAAAAAATCCAATTAATGTCAATATTGATCTTTTTTTTTTTTTTTTTGAGTCAATATTGATCTTTCTAGTTTACACGTGATAAATAAAAAGGTAGATTGCTGTCAATCTCAATCCTCGCACATCAGCTACTATTAAATAAGCTAAACAAAAGCAAAGTGTAGACCAACTATTTTGTTATTACGTCAAATGATTATGATTTACTTATATGATCATTATATATATATCGGGGATTTAATTCCCAAAGTCACTTTTAGTTTTGGTTTCACGTGAGACTTCAAAAACCATTTTAAAGGATACCTATCCGTATATGTATATCTTGAATCAGATATATATCAGCTCGGGGGCATATATCTCAAAATAACTGGTCTTATGTGCGATATTTTTTGGAAGCAAATGTTTCAAAGCATTATATAAAAACATATTAATCAATTCGCACAAATTAATTTGTCATATGAAAAATAAGATGCCTACTATTTTTCAAAAAAAAAGAAAAAAATAGGGCAATTCTCTTAAATAGCCCTTTTTAAGTTTTTGTCACAAAAATAGCCTTCAAAAAATAAAATGACCAAAATAGACTTTTTTTTTTTTTGAAATTTTGATTTTTTTTTTATTTTTTTAAAAAAATTTGAAATCCTAACCCCAAACCCACCCCTTAACTCTAAACCCTAAAGTGCAAATTAGTTAACCCTAGGGGTATAAATACATATAAATGAATTTTTTAGCTTCTAAAAAAAACATTTTGGTCATTTTATTCCTTAAAAACTATTTTTGTGACAAACAAACTAAAATGGGCTATCTAAGGGAATTTCTCAAAAAATATGCACATTAATATAATAATATTATTTTAAGACGATTCTATCAAATAACTTTTTTTTAGTTTTAATTACAAAAATAACATTAAAAACAATTAAAATGATTTTTTTATTTTGAAATTTTTTATTTTAATTTATTAATATTTGAAACTTAACTCCCAAAATTCTATTTCTTTAACTCTAAATCCTAAATTTATATTATTTAATTATAGAATTATAAATGTATATTTATCAATTTAATAAAATATTTTTTCATTTTACTTTTTAAAAGATATATTGTGAAAATAAACTAAAAATATATTATAGAAAATTTCTCATTATATATTTAAATTAAGTTAAAAAAATTAGAATTAGGGCGATAAAGATAAATGTCAGGAAGTCAACAAAGACATCCAATCATGTATAGCCATGTGTCGACCACAGACCAACAGATCCGTGCAAAGATACAAAATTGTGGAAGAGTCATGCAGGGGATTTTTGATCAGAGAGGTTTTGATTACAATATAAAATGGAATCGCCACCACCGCCAAATCCTCCTATTGGAAATTTTCTCCCGTGATTGTGAATGCCGTTCACTGAAATTTTCTCCGGTACGTTCGCATTATTGATCCTTCTCTTCCACGTGGTGTGGTGGTTAGTTACTCTGTTTCAATCAGATTTACCTTCTTCTTCTTCTTCTTCGATGAGATTTGTTAGGTTTTCAAACATTGTGGAATTAAAGCTTCGATCTCTCTCTCTTAGTTTTG
>MU106658.1:5723-36821 GCA_012274485.2 Sinapis alba
CAATTTTTCATGGCCTGATGGACCAGTCTAGATAGTCCTTGGTCCTTCTAGGCATTATGCATGGTTGATTGTATCAGCTTATATGTACGTACGTATGGGTTATTTTTCATGTACTGATGGTACCAGTCTGGACAGTCCATGGTCCGTTGAGTTATATTCTTCCTTTCAGTACGGATAAGGCTGATCATATCAGCCTATCAGTACGTGTGGGTCGATTTTTCATGGCCTGATGGACCAGTCTAGACAGTCCTTAATCCTTCCAGGCAGGACGGATGGCTGATCATATCAGCATGTCAGTATGTATGGGTCATTTTTCATGTACTGATGGGACCAGTCTGGACAGTCCATGGTCCATTAAGTTAAATCCTTCCATTCATTACGGTTAATGCTAATCATATCAGCTTATTAGTACATATGGGTCAATTTTTCATGGCCTAATGGACGAGTTTGGACAGTCCTTGGTCCTTCCAGACAGTACGGATGGCTAATTGTATCAGCCTATCAGTACATACTTATTTGTCGTTTTTCATGTACTGATGGGACCAGTCCAGACAGTCCATGGTCTGTTGAGTTAAATCCTTCATTAAGTACGGATAAGGCTGATCATATCAGCCTATCAGTACGTATGGGTCGATTTTTCATGGCCTGATGGACCAGTCTGGACAGTCCTTGGTTCTTCCAGGCAGTACGGATGGCTGATTGTGTCAGCTTATCAGTACGCATGGGTCATTTTTCGTGTACTGATGGGAGCAGTCCAGACAGTCCATGGTCCGTTGAGTTAAATCCTTCCATTCAGTATGGATAAGGCTGATAATATCAGCATATCAGTACGTGTGGGTCGATTTTTCATGGCCTGATGGACCATTCAGGACAGTCCTTGGTCCTCCAGGCAGTACGGATGGCTGATCGTATCAGCCTATCAGTACGTATGGGTCATTTTCATGTACTGATGGGACCAGTCTGGACAGTCCATGGTCCGTTGAGTTATATCCTTCCATTCAGTACGGATAAGGCTGATCATATCAGTATATCAGTACGCGTGGGTCGATTTTTCATGACCTGATGGACCAGTCTGGACAGTCCTTGGTCCTTCCAGGCAGTAGGGATGGCTGATCGTGTCAGACTATCAGTATGTATGGGTCATTTTTCATGTACTGATAGAAGCAGTCCGGAAAGTACATGGTCCGTTGAGTTAAATCCTTCCATTCAGTATGGTTAAGGCTGATCATAGTAGCCTATCAGTACGTATGGGTCAATTTTTCATGGCGTGATGGACCATTCTGGAAAGTCCTTGGTGCTTCCAGGCAGTACGGAAGGCTGATCGTATCAGCCTATCAGTACGTATGGGTCAATTTTTCATGGCCTGATGGACCAGTCTGGACAGTCGTTGGTCCTTCTAGGCAGTACGGATGACTGATAGTATCAGCCTATCAGTACGTATGGGTCGATTTTTCATGGCCTAATGGACCAGTCAGGACAGTCCTTGGTCCGTTGAGTTAAATCCTTCCATTAAGTATGGATAAGGCGGACCATATCAGCCTATCAATACGTATGGGTAAATTTTTCATGGCCTGATGGATCAGTCTGGACAGTCCTTGGTCCTTCCAAGCAGTATGGATGGCTGATCTTATCAGCCTATCGGTACGTATAAGTAAATTTTCATGTACTGATTGGACCAATCCGGACAGTCCATGGTCCGTTAATTTAAATCCTTCCATTCAGTATAGATAAGGCTGATCATATCAGCCTATCAGTACGTATGGCTCGATTCTTCATGGCCTGATGGACCAGCCTTGACAGTCATTGGTCCTTCCATATAGCTCGGATGGATGATCATGTCAGCCTATCAGTACGTATAGGTCATTTTTCTTATACTGATCGGACCAGTCCGAAAGTCCATTGTCCATTGAGTTAAATCCTTCCATTCATATTAGCCTATCATTACGTATGGGTCAATTTTTCATGGCCTAATGGACGAGTTTGGACAGTCCTTGGTCCTTCCAGACAGTACGGATGGCTGATTGTATCTGCCTATCAGTATGTACGTATCGGTCATTTTTCATGTACTGATGGGACCAGTCCAGACAGTCCATGGTCCGTTGAGTTAAATCCTTACATTCAGTACAGATAAGGCTGATCATATCAGCCTATCAGTACGTATGGGTCGATTTTTCATGGCCTGATGGACCAGTCTGGACAGTCCTTGGTCCTTCCAGGCAGTACGGATGGCTGATCGTGTCAGCTTATCAGTACGTATGGGTCATTTTTCGTGTACTGATGGGAGCAGTCCATACAGTCCATGGTCTGTTGAGTTAAATTCTTCCATTCAGTATGTATGGGTCAATTTTTCATGGCCTAATGGACCAGTCTGGACAGTCCTTGGTCCTTCCAGGCAGTAGGGATGGCTGATCGTGTCAGACTCTCAGTATGTATGGGTCATTTTTCATTTACTGATGGGGGCAGTCCGGACAATCCTTGGTCCGTTAAGTTAAATCCTTCCATTCGGTACGGTTAAGCCTGATCATATCATCCTATCAGTACGTAAGGGTCAATTTTTCATGGCCTGCTGGACCAGTCTAGAAAGTCCTTGGTCCTTCCAGGCAGTATGGACGGCTGATCGTATCAGCCTATAAGTACGTATAGGTCAATTTTTCGTGGCCTGATGGACCAGTCTGGACAGTCGTTGGTCCTTCTAGGCAGTACGGATGGCTGATAGTATCAGCCTTTTAGTACGTATGGGTCGATTTTTCATGGCCTGATGGCCCAGTCTGGACAGTCGTTGGTCGATACAGGCATTACGGATGTCTGATCGTATCAGCCTATCAGTAGGTATGGGTCATATTTCGTGTACTGATGGGAGCAGTCCAGACAGTCCGTGGTCTGTTGAGTTAAATCTTTCCATTCAGTACGGTTAAGGCTGATCATATCAGCCTATCAGTATGTTTGGGTCGATTTTTCATGGCCTGATGGACCAGTCTGGACAGTCCTTGTTCCTTCCAGGCAGTACGGATGGCTGATCGTATCAGCCTATCAGTACTTATGGGTCATTTTCATGTTCTGATGGGACCAGTCTGGACAGTCCATGGTCTGTTGAGTTATATCCTTTCATTCAGTACGGATAAGGCTGATCATATCAGCATATCAGTACGTGTGGGTCGATTTTTCATGACCTGATGGACCAGTCTGGACAGTCCTTGGTCGATCCAGGCATTACGGATGGCTGATCGTATCAGCCTATCAGTAAGTATGGGTCATATTTCTTGAACTGATGGGAGCAGTCCAGACAGTCCATGGTCTGTTGAGTTAAATCCTTCCAATAAAAACGGTTAAGGCTGATCTTATCAGCCTATCAGTACCTATGGGTTGATTTTTCATGGCCTGATGGACCAGTCTGGACAGTCCTTGGTCCTTCCAGGCAGTAGGGATGGCTGATCGTGTCAGACTATCAGTATGTATTGGTTAATTTTTATGTACTGATGGGAGCAGTCCGGACAGTCCATGGTCCGTTGAATTAAATCCTTCCATTCGGTATGGTTAAGGCTTATCATATCAGCCTATCAGTACGTATGGGTCAATTTTTCATTGCCTGATGGACTAGTCTGGAAAGTCCTTGGTCCTTCAAGGCAGTACGAAAGGCTGATCATATCAGCCTATCAGTACTTATGGGTTAATTTTTCGTGGCCTGATGGACCAGTCTGGACAGTCCTTGGTCCTTCAGGCAGTACAGATGGCTGATCGTATCAGCCTATCAGTACGTATTGTCATTTTTCATGTACTGATCAGCCCAGTCTGGACAGTCCATGATCCGGTGAGTTAAATACTTCCATTCAGTACGGATATGGCTGATCATATCATCCTATCAGTACGTATGGGTCGATTTTTCATGGCCTGATGGACCAGTCTGGACAGTCCTTGGTCCGTTGAGTTAAATCCTTCCATTTATTACGGATAAGGCTGATCATATCAGCATATCAGTACGTATGGGTCAATTTTTCATGGCCTGATGGATCAGTCTGGACAGTCCTTGGTCCTTCCAAGCAGTACGGATGGTTGATCGTATCAGCCTATCGGTGCGTATAAGTCATTTTTCATGTACTGATCGGACCAGTCCGGACAGTCCATGGTCTGTTGAGTTAAATCCTTCCATTCAGTATGGATAAGGCTGATCATATCAGCCTATCAGTACGTATGGGTCGATTCTTCATGGCCTGATGGAACAGACTTGCCAGTCATTGGTCCTTCCAGGTATTCAGCCTTTTCCGTACTGAATGGAAGGATTTAACTCAACAGACCAAGGACTGTCTGGACTGGTCCCATCAGTACATGAAAAATGACTGATACGTACGTACTGATAGGCTGATACAATCAGCCATCCGTACTGTCTGGAAGGACCAAGGACTGTCCAGACTCGTCCATTAAGCCAAGAAAAATTGACCCATACGATATGATAAGCTGATATGATCAGCCTTAACCGTACTGAATGGAAGGATTTAACTCAATGGACCATGTTTTATCCGGATTGGTCCCATCAGTACATGAAAGATGACCCATACGTGCTGATTGCCTGATACGATCAGTCATCCGTACTACCTGGAAGGACAAATGACTGTCAACGATGGTCCATCAGGCCATGAAAATCGATCCATACGTAATGATAGGCTGATATGATCAGCCTTATCCATACTGAATGGAAGGATTTAACTCAACGGACCATGGACTGTTCAGACTGGTCCCATCAGTACTTGAAAAATGGCCCATACTTACTGATGATCATAACAGCCTATCAGTACGTACGGGTCAATTTTTCATGGCCTGATGGACCAGTCTGGACAGTCCTTTGTCCTTCCAGGCAGTACGGATGGCTGATCGGGTCAGCTTATCAGTATGTATGGGTCATTTTTCGTGTACTGATGGGAGCAGTCCAGACAGTACATGGTCCGTTGAGTTAAATACTTCCATTCAATACAGTTAAGGCTGATCATATCAGCCTATCAGTACGTATGGGTTGATTTTTCATGGCCTGATGGACCAGTCTGGACATTCCTTGGTCCTTCCAGGCAGTACGGATGGATGATCGTATCAGCCTATCAGTACTTATGGGTCATTTTTCATGTATTGATGGGACCAGTCTGGACAGTCCATGGTCTGTTGAGTTATATCCTTCCATTCAGTACGGATAAGGCTGATCATATCAGCATATCAGTACGTGTGGGTCGATTTTTCATGACCTGATGGACCAGTCTAGACTGTCCTTGGTCGATCCAGGCATTACAGATGGCTGATCGTATCAGCCTATCAGTAAGTATGGGTCATATTTCTTGTACTGATGGGAGCAGTCCAGACAGTCCATGGTCTGTTGAGTTAAATCCTTCCATTCAGTACGGTTAAGGCTGATCATATCAGCCTATCAGTACGTATGGGTTGATTTTTCATGGCCTGATGGACCAGNGATCGTATCAGCCTATCAGTAAGTATGGGTCATATTTCTTGTACTGATGGGAGCAGTCCGGACAGTCCATGGTCTGTTGAGTTAAATCCTTCCATTCAGTACGGTTAAGGCTGATCATATCAGCCTATCAGTACGTATGGGTTGATTTTTCATGGCCTGATGGACCAGTCTGGACAGTCCTTGGTCCTTCCAGGCAGTAGGGATGGCTGATCGTGTCAGACTATCAGTATGTATTGGTCATTTTTTATGTACTGATGGGAGCAGTCCGGACAGTCCATGGTCCATTGAGTTAAATCCTTCCATTCGGTACGGTTAAGGCTGATCATATCAGCCTATCAGTATGTATGGGTCAATTTTTCATTGCCTGATGGACCAGTCTGGAAAGTCCTTGGTCCTTCAAGGCGGTACGGAAGGCTGACCGCATCAGCCTATCAGTACTTATGGGTTAATTTTTCGTGGCCTGATGGACCAGTCTGGACAGTCCTTGGTCCTTCAGGCAATAAAGATGGCTGATCGTATCAGCCTATCAGTACGTATTGTCATTTTTCATGTACTGATTGGACCAGTCTTGACAGTCCATGATCCGGTGAGTTAAATACTTCCATTCAGAACGGATAAGGCTGATCATATCAGCCTATCAGTACGTATGGGTCGATTTTTCATGGCATGATGGACCAGTCTGGACAGTCCTTGGTCCGTTGAGTTAAATCCTTCCATTTATTACGGATAAGGCTGATCATATCAGCATATCAGTACGTACGGGTCAATTTTTTCATGGTCTGGTGGATCAGTCTGGACAGTCCTTGGTCCTTCCAAGCAGTACGGATGGCTGATCGTATCAGCCTATCGGTACGTATAAGTCATTTTTCATGTACTGATCGGACCAGTCCGGACAGTCCATGGTTTGTTGAGTTAAATCCTTCCATTCAGTATGGATAAGGCTGATCATATCAGCCTGTCAATATGTATGGGTCGATTCTTCATGGCCTGATGGAACCAGCCTTGACAGTCATTGGTCCTTCCAGGTAGTTCAGATGGATGATCGTGGCAGCCTATCAGTACGTATGGGTCATTTTTTATATACTGATCGGACAAGTCTGGACAGTCCATTGTCCATTGAGTTAAATCCTTCCATTCATAGCCTATCATTACGTATGGGTCAATTTTTCATGGTCTAATGGACGAGTCTGGACAGTCCTTGGTCCTTCCAGACAGTACGGATGGCTGATTGTATCAGCCTATCAGTATGTACGTATCGGTCATTTTTCATGTACTGATGGGACCAGTCCCGACAGTCCATGGTTCGTTGAGTTAAATTCTTACATTCAGTACAGATAAGGCTGATCATATCAGCCTATCAGTACGTATGGGTCGATTTTTCATTGCCTGATGGACCAGTCTAGACAGTCCTTGGTCCTTCCAGGCAGTACGGATGGCTGATCGTGTCAGCTTATCAGTACGTATGGGTCATTTTTCGTGTACTGATGGGAGCAGTCCATACAGTTCATGGTCTGTTGAGTTAAATCCTTCCATTCAGTACGTATGGGTCGATTTTTCATGGCCTAATGGACCAGTCTGGACAGTCCTTGGTCCTTCCAGGCAGTAGGGATGGCTGATCGTGTCAGACTCTCAGTATGTATGGGTCATTTTTCATGTACTGATAGGGGCAGTCCGGACAGTCCTTGGTCCGTAAAGTTAAATCCTTCCATTTGGTACGGTTAAGCCTGATCAGTATGGAAAGTCCTTGGTCCTTCAAGGCAGTACGGAAGGCTGATCGTATCAGCCTATCAGTACTTATGGGTTAATTTTTCGTGGCCTGATGGAATAGTCTGGACAGTCCTTGGTCCTTCAGGCAGTAAAGATGGCTGATCATATCAGCCTATCAGTACGTATTGTCATTTTTCATGTACTGATCAGACCAGTCTGGACAGTCCATGATCCGGTGAGTTAAATACTTCCATTCAGTACGGATAAGGCTGATCATATCAGCCTATCAGTACTTATGGGTCGATTTTTCATGGCCTGATGGACCAGTCTGGACAGTCCTTGGTCCGTTGAGTTAAATCCTTCCATTTATTACGGATAAGGCTGATCATATCGGCATATCAGTACGTATGGGTCAATTTTACATGGCCTGATGGATCAGTCTGGACAGTCCTTGGTCCTTCCAAGCAGTACTGATGGCTGATCGTATCAGCCTATTGGTACGTATAAGTCATTTTTCATGTACTGATCGGACCAGTCCGGACTGTCCATGGTCTGTTGAGTTAAATCCTTCCATTCAGTATGGATAAGGCTGATCATATCAGCCTATCAGTACGTATGGGTCGATTCTTCATGGCCTGATGGACCAGACTTGACAGTCATTGGTCCTTCCAGGTATTCAACCTTCTCCGTACTGAATGGAAGGATTTAACTCAACGGACCATGGACTGGTCCCATCAGTACATGAAAAATGACCGATACGTACGTACTGATAGGCTGATACAATCAACCATCCGTACTGTCTGGAAGGACCAAGGACTGTCCAGACTCGTCCATTAAGCCAAGAAAAATTGACCCATACGATAAGATAAGCTGATATGATCAGCCTTAACCGTACTGGATGGAAGGATTTAACTCAATGGACCATGTTCTATCCGGACTGATCCCATCAGTACATGAAAGATGACCCATATGTACTGATTGCCTGATACGATCAGTCATCCGTACTACCTGGAAGGACAAATGACTGTCAAGGATGGTCCATCAGGACATTAAAAGCGATCCATATGTACTGATAGGCTAAATGATCAGCCTTATCCATACTGAATGGAAGGATTTAACTCAATGGACCATGGACTGTTCATACTGGTCCCATCAGTACTTGAAAAATGGCCCATACTTACTGATGATCATATTAGCCTATCAGTACGTATGGGTCATTTTTCATGGCCTGATGGACCAGTCTGGACAGTCCTTGGTCCTTCCAGGCAGTACGGATGGCTGATCGTGTCAGCTTATCAGTATGTATGGGTCATTTTTCGTGTACTGATGGGAGCAGTCCAGACAGTCCATGGTCTGTTGAGTTAAATACTTCCATTCAGTACGGTTAAGGCTGATCATATCAGCCTATCAGTACGTATGGGTTGATTTTTCATGGCCTGATGGACCAGTCTGGACATTCCTTGGTCCTTCCAGGCAGTATGGATGGCTGATCGTATCAGCCTATCAGTACTTATGGGTCATTTTTCATGTATTGAAGGGATCAGTCTGGACAGTCCATGGTCTGTTGAGTTATATCCTTCCATTCAGTACGGATAAGGCTGATCATATCAGCATATCAGTACGTGTGGGTCGATTTTTCATGACCTGGATGACCAGTTTGGACAGTCCTTGGTCGATCCAGGCATTACAGATGGCTGATCGTATCAGCCTATCAGTACGTATGGGTAATTTTTCATTGCCTGATGGACCAGTCTGGACAGTCCTTGGTCCTTCCAGGCAGTACGGATGGCTGATCGTGTCAGCTTATCAGTATGTATATGTTATTTTTCGTGTACTGATGGGAGCAGTCCAGACAGTCCATGGTCTGTTGAGTTAAATACTTCCATTCAGTACGGTTAAGGCTGATCATATCAGCCGATCAGTACGTATGGGTTGATTTTTCATGGCCTGATGGACCAGTCTGGACATTCCTTGGTCCTTCCAGGCAGTATGGATGGCTGGTCGTATCAGCCTATCAGTAAGTATGGGTCATATTTCTCGTACTGATGGGAGCAGTCCAGACAGTCCATGGTCTGTTGAGTTAAATCCTTCCATTCAGTACGGTTAAGGCTGATCATATCAGCCTATCAGTACGTATGGGTTGATTTTTCATGGCCTGATGGACCAGTCTGGACATTCCTTGGTCCTTCCAGGCAGTATGGATGGCTGATCGTATCACCCTATCAGTACTTATGGTCTGGAAAGCCTATCAATCATTTTTCATGTATTGAAGGGACCAGTCTGGACAGTCCATGGTCTGTTGAGTTATATCCTTCCATTCAGTACGGATAAGGCTGATCATATAAGCATATGAGTACGTGTGGGTCGATTTTTCATGACCTGATGGACCAGTCTGGACAGTCCTTGGTCGATCCAGGCATTACAGATGGCTGATCGTATCAGCCTATCAGTAAGTATGGGTCATATTTCTTGTACTGATGGGAGCAGTCCAGACAGTCCATGGTCTATTGAGTTAAATCCTTCCATTCAGTGCGGTTAAGGCTGATCATATCAGCCTATCAGTACGTATGAGTTGATTTTTCATGGCCTAATGGACCAGTCTGGACAGTCCTTGGTCCTTCCAGGCAGTAGGGATGGCTGATCGTGTCAGACTATCAGTATGTATTGGTCATTTTTTATGTACTGATGGGAGCAGTCCAGACAGTCCATGGTCCGTTGAGTTAAATCCTTTCATTCGGTACGGTTAAGGCTGATCATATCAGCCTATCAGTACGTATGGGTCAAATTTTCATTGCCAGATGGACCAGTCTGGACAGTCCTTGGTCCTTCAGGCAATACAGATGGCTGATCGTATCAGCCTATCAGTACGTATTGTCATTTTTCATGTACTGATTGGACCAGTCTGGACAGTCCATGATCCAGTGAGTTAAATACTTCCATTCAGTACGGATAAGGCTGATCATATCAGCCTATCAGTACGTATGGGTCAATTTTTCATGGCCTGATGGACCAGTCTGGACAGTCCTTGGTCCGTTGAGTTAAATCCTTCCATATATTACGGATAAGGCTGATCATATCAGCATATCAGTACGTATGGGTCAATTTTTCATGGCCTGATGGATCAGTCTGGACAGTCCTTGGTCCTTCCAAGCAGTACAGATGGCTGATCGTATCAGCCTATCGGTACGTATAACTCATTTTTCATGTACTGATCGGACCAGTACGGACTGTCCATCGTCTGTTGAGTTAAATCCTTCCATTCAGTATGGATAAGGCTGATCATATCAGCCTGTCAGTACGTATGGGTCGATTCTTCATGGCCTGATGGACCAGCCTTGACAGTCATTGGTCCTTCCAGGTAGTTCAGATGGATGATCGTGTCAGCCTATCAGTACTTATGGGTCATTTTTCATATACTGATCGGACAAGTCAGGACAGTCCATGGTCCATTGAGTTAAATCCTTCCATTCAGTACGGTTAAGGCTAATCATATCAGCCTATCAGTACGTATGGGTCGATTTTCCATGGCCTAATGGACGAGTCTGGACAGTCCTTGGTCCTTCCAGACAGTACGGATGGCTGATTGAATCAGCCTATCAGTACATACGTATTGGTCATTTTTCATGTACTGATGGGACCAGTCTAGACAGTCCATTGTCCGTTGAGTTAAATCCTTCCATTCAGTACGGAGAAGGCTGATCATATCAGCCTATCAGTACGTATGGGTCGATTTTTCATGGCCTGATGGACCAGTCTGGACAGTACTTGGTCCTTCCAGGCAGTACGGATGGCTGATCGTGTCAGCTTATCCGTATGTATGGGTCATTTTTCGTGTACTGATGGGAGCAGTCCAGACAATCCATGGTCCGTTGAGTTTAATACTTCCATTCAGTGTGGATAAGGCTTATAATATCAGCCTATCATTACGTTTGGGTCGATTTTTCATGGCCTGATGGACCAGTCTAGACAGTCCTTGGTCTTTCCAGGCAGTACGGATTGTTGATCGTATCAGCCTATCAGTCCGTATGGGTCATTCTTTATGTTCTGATTGGACCAGTCCGCACTGTCCATGGTCCGTTGAGTTAAATCCTTCCATTCAGTACGGTTAAGGGTGATCATATCAGTCTATCAGTAGATATGTGTCGATTTTTCATGGCCTAATGGACCAGTTTGGACAGTCCTTGGTCCATCCAGGCAGTACGGATGGCTGATAGTATCAGCCTATCAGTAAGTATGGGCCATTTTTCAAGTACTGATGGGACCAGTTTGAACAGTCCATGGTCCGTTGAGTTAAATCCTTCCATTCAGTATTGATAAGGCTGATCATATCAGCCTATCAGTACGTATGGATCGATTTTCATGGCCTAATGGACCAGCCTTGACAGTCATTGGTCCTTCTAGGTAGTACGGATGACTGATCGTATCAGGCAATCAGTACGTATGGGACCAGTCCGGATAGAACATGGTCCATTGAGTTAAATCCTTCCATTCAGTACGGTTAAGGCTGATCATATTTGCGTATCATATTGTATGGGTCAATTTTTCTTGGCCTGATGGACCAGCCTTGACAGTCCTTGGTCCTCCCAGGCAGTACGGATTGCTGATCATATCAGCCTATCAGTACGTATCGGTTGTAGCATCCCCGAACCTAGATAAAAGCATTTGCCTTGGCCATTGTACGAGGAGACGCACCAGTCAGGTCATGTGACCTAAAGACATGTGTATCATGGCTGAGTATAAGGGCTAAGGGAATCAGGATGCTGAGACTTAACCAGGGAAGGTTGGAGACAAGTAAATAGGAGCTGGACGAGTGATGGGAGAGATGGAAAATGCAGGGAAGAAGATCAGGTCCAGCTTGGTGCAGCTTAGTGAAGCTTACACTAGCTTGGGACAGCTCCAGTAGCTGGACTACTAGCTCACTCAGCTGGGATAGCTAGCAACCAGCTGATCTCACTAGGGAAAATTGTGTGAATTCTGGACCCCTAGTATCTGTATTTAAAGGCAAGAATCGACCCTAAATTGCCTGGGAGAACAGGCATGACTTGGTGGCCGAATGGGTACAACTTGCACCATTCACACCCCTTCGTCATAACTGCCTCCAACCGCCTCTCTCTCCCTTATCCTGTTCAAATGAAAGCTGCATGGTCCTGTCCACTTCCCTGCCTACTTGTCCAAGAACCCAAACAAGACCAGCACCATAACCGCCCATGATCTGAGCCCCTTGACCATGACCCGAACCCTTCACCCAGCTGAGGTGAGCTGGTTGCTAACTGCCCCAGCTAAGTGAGCTGGTGGTCCAGCTATTGGAGCTGGCCTAGGCTAGTGTGAGCTGTACCTAACTGTCCCGAGCTTGATCTAGCTGGCCGAGCTACTCCCATGCCTTGTCCGGCTACCTTAGAACTCATCCAACTCGTCTTTCCTTGTCTTCTTTCGATTCTGGTTAAATCTAAGCCTACTGATGCACTTAACCATCCGTCCCAGCCATGATACGCTTGTTCTTAGGTCATGTGACCTGACAGGTGCGTCTCCTCGCACCATGGCTATGCCCGAAGGCCTTATCTAGAATCAGGGATATGACAAGGACCATCCAGACTGGTCCTTGACGCCAAGAAAAATTGACCCATACGTACTGATAGGCGTATATGATCAGCCTTATCCGTACTGAATGGAAGGATTAACTCAATGGACCATGGAATGTTTGGACTGGTCCCATCAGTACATTAAAAATGACCCATACGTACTGATAGTCTGATACGATCAGCCATCTGTACTGCCTGAATGGAGCAAGCATTGTCCAGACTAGTCCATCAGGCCATGAAAATCAACCCATGTGTACTGATAGGCTGATATGATCAGGCTTATCCGTACTGAATGAAAGGATTTAACTAAACGGACCATGGACTGTCCGGACTAGTCCCATTAGTACATGAAAAATGACCCATACGAACGGATAGGCTGATACCATCAACCATCCGTACCGCCTGGAAGGACCAATGACTGTCCAGACTGGTCCATCAGGCCATTAAAAATTCACCCATATGTACTGATAGGCTGATATGAACAGCCTTATTCGTAATGAATAGAAGGATTAAACTCAATGGACCATGGACAAGCTGGACTGGTCCCAACAGTACATGTAAAACGACCCATAGATACTGATCGGCTGATACGATCGGCCATCCGTACTGCCTGGAAGAACCAAGAACTATCTAGACTTGTCCATCAGGCCATGCAAAATTGACACACACGAACTGATAGACTGCTATGACCAGCCTTATCCGTACTGAATGGAAGGATTTAACTCAACTGACCATGGACTGTCCAGACTGGTCCCATCAGTACATGAAAAATGACCCATACATACTGATAGGCTGATACAATCAGCCATCCGTACTATATAGAAGGATTTAACTCAAAGGACCATGGACTGTCCAGACTGGTCCCATCAGTACATGAAAAATGACCCTAACGTACTGATAGGCTGATACGATCAGCCATTTGTTCTGCCTGGAAGGACCAAGGACTGTCCAGACTGGTCCATCGGGCCATGAAAATCAACCCATATATATTGATAGGCTGATATTATTAGTCTTTTCCGTACTGAATGGAAGAATTTAACTCAACGGATCATGGACAGTCTGGACTGGTCCCATCAGTACATGAAAAACGACCCATATGTACTGATAGGCTGATATGATCAGCCATTCGTACTTCCTGGATGACCCAAAGACTGTTTAGACTGGTCCATTAGGCCATGAAAAATCAACCCATACGTACTGATAAGCTGATATGATCAACCTTATTTGTACTGAATGATAGGATTAACTTAACGGACCATCGACTGTCCGGACTAATCCCATCAGTACATGAAAAATGACCCATACGTACTGATAGGCTGATATTATCAGCCATTCAAACTGCCTGGAAGAACCAAGAACTGTCCAGACTGGTCCATCAGGCCATGAAAAAATGACTCATACGTACTGATAGGCTGATATGATCAGCCTTATCCGTACTGAATGGAAGGATTTAACTTAACGGACCATGGACCGTCTGGACTGGTCTCATCAGTACATGAAAAATGACCCATACGTACTGATAGGCTGATACGATCAGCTATTCGTACAGCCTGGATGGACCAAGGACTGACCAGACTGGTCCAAGAGGTCATGAAAAATTGACCCATACGTACTGATAGGCTGATATGATCAGACTTATCCGTACTGAATGGAAGGATTAACTCAATGGACCATGGACTGTCCGGACTGGTCCCATCAGTACATGAAAATGACCTATACGTACTGATAGGCTGAAAAGATCAGCCATCCATACTGCCTGGATGGACCAAGGACTGTCCAGACTGGTCACTGAGGTCATGAAAAATTGACCCATACGTACTGATAGGCTGATATGATCAAACTTATCCGTACTTAATGGAAGGATTAACTCAATGGACCATGGACAGTCCAGACTGGTCCCATCAGTACATGAAAAATGACCCAACGTACAGAGAGGCTGATACCATCAGCCATCCGTACTGCCTAGATGGACCAAGGACTGTCCAGACTAGTCCATCAGGCGACGAAAAATCAACCCATACGTACTGATAAGCTGATATGATCAGCCTTATATGTATTGAATGAAAGGATTAACTCAACGGACCATGGACTGTCCGGACTAATCCCATCAGTACATGTAAAATGACCCATACATACTGATAGGTTGATACGATAAGCCATTCGTACTGCCTGGAAGGACCAAGAACTGTCCAAACTGGTCCCTCAGGCCAAGAAAAATTGACATACGTACTGATAAACTGATATGAACAGCCTTATCCGTACTGAGTGGAAGGATTTAACGTAACGGACCATACACTTTCCGGACTGGTCCCATCAGTACATTAACATGACCCATATGTACTGATAGGCTGATATGATCATCCATGAGGTCATGAAAAATTGACCCATACGTACTGATAGGCTGATATGATCAGACTTATCCGTACTGAATGGAAAGATTAACTCAATGGACCATGGACTGTCTGGACTGGTCCCATCACTACATGACAAATGACCCATACGTATAGAGAGGCTGATACCATCAGCCATATGTACTTCCTGGAAGGACCAAGGACTGTCCAAACTAGTCCATCAGGTCATAAAAAATGACCCACACGTACTGATAAGCTGATATGATCAGCCTTATCTGTATTGAATGAAAGGATTAACTCAACGGACCATGGACTGTCCGGACTAATCCCATAAGTACATGAAAAATGACCCATACATACTGTTAGGCTGATACGATCAGCCATTCGTATTGCCTGGAAGGACCAAGAACTGTCCAGACTGGTCCAACAGGCAAAGAAAAATTGACTCATACGTACTGATAGACTGATATGATCAGCCTTATCCGTACTG
This sequence comes from Sinapis alba, assembly GCA_012274485.2. Taxonomy (NCBI): domain Eukaryota; kingdom Viridiplantae; phylum Streptophyta; class Magnoliopsida; order Brassicales; family Brassicaceae; genus Sinapis; species Sinapis alba. The sequence continues at coordinate 21,300 of MU106658.1, forward strand.
AGTGGAAGGATTTAACTTAACAGACCATGCACTGTCCGGACCGGTCCCATCAGTACATAAAAAATCACCCATACGTACTGATAGGCTGCTACGATCAGCCATCCCGACTGCCTGGAAGGTCCAAGCACTGTCCAGACTGGTCCATCAGACCATGAAAAATCGACCCACACGTACAGATAGGCTGATATGATTAGCCTTATCCGTTTTGAATGGAAGGATTTAACTCAACAGACCAAGGTATGTCCAGATTGGTGCCGTCTTTACATGAAAAATGACCCATACATATTGATAGGCTGATACGATCAGCAATCCATGCTGCCTGGATGGACCAAGGACTGTCCAGAGTGGTCCATCAGGCCATGAAAAATCGACCCATACGTACTACTAGGCTGATATGATCAGCCTTAACCGTACTGAATGGAAGGATTTAACTCAACAGACCATGGACTGTCAGGACTAATCCCATCAGTACATGAAAAATGACCCATACGTACGGATAGGCTGATATGATAAGCCATTCGTACTGCCTGGAAGGATCAAGGACTGTACAGACTGGTCCATCAGGCCAGGAAAAATTGACTCATTCATACTGATAGGCTTATATGATCAGCCTTATCCCTACAAAATGGAAGGATTCAACTTAACGGACTGGTCCCATCAGTACATGAAAAATGACCCATACGTACTGATAGACTGATACGATCAGCCATCTGTACTGCCTGGATGGACCAATGACTTTCCAAACTGGTCCACGAGGCCATGAAAAATCAACCCATACGTACTGATAGGCTGATATGATCAGCCTTAACCAAACTGAATGGAAGGACTTAACTCAACGGACCATGGACTGTCAAACTAGTCCCATCTATACATGAAAAATGACCCAAACGTACAGGTAGGCTGATTCGATACGCCATCCGTACTGCCTCGAAAGACCAAGGACTGTCTAGACTTGTCCCATCAGGCCATGAAAATCGACTCATACATACTAATAGGCTGATATGGTCAGCCTTATCCAAACTGAATGGAAGGATTTAACTTAACGGACCATGGACTGTCCGAACTAGTCCCATCAGTACATGAAAAATAACGCATATGTACTGATAGGCTGATACCATCAGCCATCCGTACTGCCTGGAAGGACCATGCACTAACAAGACTAGTCCATCATGCCATGAAAAATCGACCCACACGTACTGATAAGCTGATATGATCAGCCTTATCCGTACTGAATAGAAGGGTTTAACTAAACAGACCATGGACTGTCCAGACTGGCTATCAGTACATGAAAAATGACCCATACGTACTGATAGGCTGATACGATCAGCCATCCGTACTGCTAGGATGGACCAAGGATTGTCCAGAGTGGTCCATCAAGCCATGAAAAATTGACTCATAAGTACTGATATGCTGATATTATCAGTGTTAACCGTACTGAATGAAATGAATTCATTCAACAGAACATGGACTGTCCGGACTGGTCCCATCAGTACAAGAAAAATGACCCATACGTACTGATTGGGTGATACGATCAGCTATCCGTACTTCCTAGAAGGACCAGGGACTGTCCAGACTGGTCCAACAGGCCATGAAAAATTGACCCATATGTATTGATAGGCTGATATGATCAGCCTTAACCAAACTGAATGGAAGGACTTCACTGAACGGACCATGGACTGTCCAAACTAGTCCCATCTATACATGAAAAATGACCCTAACGTACAGGTAGGCTGATACGATCAGCCATCCGTACTGCCTCGAAAGCCCAAGGACTGTCTAGACTGGTCCATCAGGCCATGAAAATCGACTCATACATACTGATAGGCTGATATGATCAGCCTTATCCAAACTGAATTGAAGGATTTAACTCAACGGACCATGGACTGTCCGGACTGGTCCCATCAGTACATGAGAAATAACGCATATGTACTGATAGGCTGATACCATCAGCCATCCGCGTTTCCTAGAAGGACCAAGGAATAACCAGACTGATCCATCAGACCAAGAAAAATTAAACCATACATACTGATAGCCTGATATGATCAGCCTTATCCGTAATAAATGGAAGGATTTAACTCAACGGACCATGGACTGTCAAGATTGGTCATGTAGAATCCCCGATTTTGGATAGGATCGTCCGGATGGATCATGGTTCGAGGAGACGCATCAGTCAGGTCATATGACCTGAAGACAAGCGTGTGATGTTCCCAAAACGTGGTTAAGAGAATCATATAGTTGGAACTCAACCAAAACAAGGAATAGGCAAGCTCAAAAGAGTTGCAGGAACGATCCGGTAGCTGGACAAGGTACGGATGAAGCTCAACAAGCTAGGTGGAGCTTGGAGGTAGCTCACATTTTAATGACCCTCACGAGCGGATATAATTTTGGTCGAGAAAATTCTGAAAAAATCAGATTCGAGTTTAATCGATCATAATTAAATATAAAAATCGAACTAATGGATTAATGGATTAATGGCTTATGGGATTATCTTGTGGTCGAAAGGACTTCACTTGATAGTTATGGTCGAGTATTAATTATGTAGGTCGAAGTTTATGCAAGCTGGAGGAGTTTGGTCGAGACAGGACGAGATTCAAAGCTCGAGAAAATTTAGTCGAAAACTGTCTGAAATGGATAGACCAGTTTCTTATGGTGTCTAAACCAGCACATGCTATCCAGCTGCCTGCTTGCCTAGCTTGTGTAGTAAAAGTCACATGACAAGCACAAGCTGCCTGCTTGCTTACTTGCTGGACATTTCTTAAAGGGAAGGAAAGGGAAGCAGCTGATGGCTGGATGTGATGAAGCAGGAGGCCAGCTGTTCCTTGCTTGCCACAGCTTTTTGTTTAGCTAGGACACTCAGATTAGACTGCCTCTCAGCTATATAAACCCTTCCTTGACCTGCTTGCACGTTCTGTTTGCTGAAGCAAAGAGAGAGAAAAAATTCAGAGAGAAAATCAGTAAGAAACTTTAAGATAAAGAAGAAGAGAAATCAAGAAAAATTCAGAGAAGCTTTGGTGATTTGATCCTGATCCAGCCTCAGCCAGCTTGTGTGAATAGAAGAAGGTGAGATGTTTGATTTAAGTTAAACCCTATCCCTTCTTCAGTTCTGATTTGAACCAAACCCTCATCTCTCTTTGTGATCAGTTCAGTGGGTATATCTTGGAGAGGAGAACCGGTTAATATCATCTAACCGTGGGTGATCTAGGGTACGCTTTATCTCTTGCCTCAGCTCTGTTATGATCAAGTCAGTGTGTTGTTCAGCTCATGTAATTTTCGGATTAGTTGTATAAGATGGTGAACTGATCAGTTTAGTTAAGTTCCAGAATGAATCAATCTTTGAAAACTGCTAGCTAAGTGGTCATGGACTGATTGAAGTTAAACCAAACTGAACTCAGTTGATCTTGTCCTGAACTATTGTTAACTGCCTAGAACCACATTGATCTGATTTAGTACAAGAAGAACCGAGCTTGAACTGATTAGAGCCAACCATAAATGAGCATGAACTGAACTGTTATGAACCAATCTGTTTTGATTTACCTTGAGCCGATTGTCTAAGCTTGGTACCTTGTTCTGTTTGGATCAGTTTTCTTGTGGAGTGTTGCTAGTCCAATCCAGTACTCTCAGTCACTTGGTAAGCTTGTTTTGATATGGCTGGATGTGAACCAATGTGTGTCCTGAAGTAACATTAATAACCGATCAAATCATGAACCATTCTCAGGTCCGTTCAGCCTTGTTCAAGAGCGAGCCAAGCCTTGTCGAAGAAAGTTTCAAGACCAATCTCTAGGTGAGTCTAGATGGATGTGTAAGTAGTAAAGTCTCTAAACCTTATGATCCATGTGGTGTTTACTTAAGTGTAAACAATTAACACTTAAAGAATATTTGAAAGTATGCATTGAGGTTAGCCACCTCTTAGTACTTGTTCTCGAGTACTAACTAAAATTATGAAATAATTATGGCATAATCTTGGATTAATTAAGGAATTAATCTTGTATTAATTTAGGATTAATCTTGAATTAATTAAGGATTAATCATGGATTAATTAAGAAACAATCATGGATTAATTAAAGAATAATCATAAATTAATTAAGAATTAATCTAGGATTAATTAAGAATTAATTATGATTAATTATGGATTAATTATGGAATAACTATTGAATTATGAAGCAAGTGAAAACTCATTATATAATAACTATCCCTAAACTCCCGCGTTACCGTGACTTGGTCCTGCGAATGGAACAAGGTCATGAAGACACGATGATGGGGTAGCACCCTGGAGGCCGTGTACTGCATGACGATGTAGTCCCGAATGTTCATTAGGACGTTCGAGGATGATGGTAATGCTAACTTACTAAGCTCGGTTAGCCTTTGTGGTTTATCGGGTCTAGTATATATAATGTAATTATAAGTATGGTGAAGATGGGCGGGTAATAAGGAAGTGAGAAATGAAATGAGATTGACAATGATGAATGATATATTAAAGTATAGTACTAGTACTTTTATGAACATGTTGATGCATTTGATGATTGTTTGGTTTATGATTAATGGTGTAGTGATCTAGATTCACTGAGTAAATTAGTTGCTCATGACTCATTGTTGTGTGTGCAGGTAACCACTAGTCGGGAGACCACTACTTTTGGACGAAGGAACGGCCAACCAGCGGTAGTATTTTGTTGTCCTTGCAACGAACCTTTTGTTGTATATTTACTGTAATACGTTGTTGGGCAATAGGCCGTAGGGTAAAACTATAACGCTTTGTAAGATGTTTAAAGTAAATAAATAATGTATAAATGAATGTTTGTAAATTACGAGTTCTCATATGATATTAGTTCTTGTCCGGGACGGACTAACTATCGGATATTGCTTGGTCGGGTTGAAAAGCCTAGAGTGATATCCGATAGGAGCGTTGGTGTTCTTTGGTTGTAGGTCTAAGGTGATTGGTTATATTCCAAGAACCTTGGGTCGACCATCGGGGAACATCGACTGTGTCACTTCCGGTCGTCTACGATCGGGGGTGTCACAAAGGTGGTATCAGAGCATGTTATACGATGCTAGAATGGGACTTGTTTCAAATATTTTTTGAGTCAAAAAAAAAAATGTGTCGCAAGGATAATTAGGACATGCTGGTTTGTTTCTTCTTTTAGAAATAGATAGAACTGGGTAGAAACTTACCATGATATTTCGTTGGAGATGCCACCGAGACGAGTACAACGTGGTGGAGCTTATCGACCGATACATATTTCATCATCTCCAGACTCTTCACCGCTAGTTACTCCGGCACCACTTCTGACTCCTAGCTTTGAGGATACACCGTCTGGCACTAGCATTGAGTCTGATCCATCTGAGGGATCATATGATGGTGCTCCAGTTCAGATGCTGATGCCTATGTCACCAGATCCGTATTATACAGACATCGAGGTTGATGTTGTTCATGATTACGCTGATCATCCTGCAGCTCATGCTGCTGATCATCCTGCCGCTCATGCTGATGATCATCCTGCCGCTCATGCTGATGATCATCCTGCCGCTCATGTTGTTGATCATCCTGGTGCACATGATGCTGCTGCTGATGATATTCCACACGTCAATGCTGAAGCACCACCCGCAGCAGAATCTGAACCAGTTCCAACAGATCCGGTGTTGGTAGCTATTCTTGAGTTGATGGCTGACATGATTCGCTTACAGGAACAAGCATTGAATGCAGAGCGTGCTCAGCCAGCTCCAGTACCTACCACTTCACATACGGACTTCCTGAAGATAGTTATGATTATGAAGAACTTGGGTACGAAGCATTACCAGGGTGGGACTGACCCCTTTGAAGCTGATGCATGGTTGCACAACCTCGAGCAGAACTTCGCTGCAACCCGTTGTCCGGTAGGATTCAAGAAGGACGTGGCTGTTTACTATCTGGAGAAGGACGCCATCCATTGGTGGTTATGTGTGGAGAGGAGCTTTGGAGATTTTGAGCTGACTTGGGATGACTTCCGTACTGCATTCACTCGAAAGTATTTTCCACCGGAGGCAAAAGACAGATTGGAGATCAAGTTTATGGAGCTAGTTCAGGGTGGTTTATCAGTTCGGAGGTATGAGGCCGAGTTAACACGTCTCAGGCAGTATGTACACTTTGGTCAGGAAGATGAGTTGATGATTATCCGTAAGTTCGTTTGGGGACTTAGCCCGGATATTAGGAGCAGACTTGAGGCAGTAGAGTTTCATAGGCTTGCTGATCTTGTGGAGCGTGCAGTGAATGTTGAGGAAGCCATTTCTGCTGAGAGATCTTCTGCTAGTCATTCAGCACCACCGAGACGTCCATATGTTCCGCTCCAGCATCAGGAATCATCGGTTATGCAGAGAGGACGAGGAGGTAGAGTTTTTCGGGGAGGTCGTTCTGGAGGATCGAGACCTAGAACCCCGACTTGTTTTAGTTGTGGCCAGCTGGGCCATGTGAGGCGAGATTGTCCGAGCGAGGGGCAGTTCCGTCCGACTGTACCATCGTATGTCACCTATTTTACTTGTGGAGAGCGCGGGCATTATGCGACTTCTTGTCCACATGCTCATTCTGTTCAGCCTGCTGTACAGAGAGTTCCACCAGTCATACCAGTTAACCCACCCTTACCTTTACCTCCGGCAAAGCGTCAGGCCACAGCTGGTAGGGTTTACGCTTTAGAGTTACCAGGACCATCCCAACCACCGAAGGGTCCTATCTCTTGTTTGTTTTCTTACCATTGAGTGTTGTTTGAATTATTTAAAAAAAATAAAAAATTGTTTGGTGCATTATTTAAATATAAATAAATAAATAAATAAATAAATAAGTATTATTAATATATATATATATATATTGAAAGAATAATTGACCTTGAAGTTAATTATTGTCAGGGACTTTACTTGTAGGCGGAATATTCGCCCACGTCCTATTCGATTCGGGGGCAACACATAGTTTTGTAGCTCCCGAAGTAGCGTCCAGATTTAAGGGAGCATTCACTAAAGTGGAATTATCCATACCCGTTCTAACTCTCGGAGATCAAGTTCTTGAAATTGAAGGCTGTATTCTAAGAGTTCTGATCATTATTCAAGAGATGGCTTTCCCGGCTCATCTGTTAGTTCTTCCATTAGAACGTTTCGAAGTGATCTTAGGGATGGATTGGCTGTCTAGCTACCGAGCTCACCTCGATTGTGGTCGAGGGAAGATTATCTTTGAAAGAAATTCCCAATCCCCTTTAGCTTTCCATGGTATAGTACCGAGCGTTGGAGCATCATTAGTATCAGCCTTAAGAGTCAAAAACGTTTTCGAGAAGGGTGAAGAAGTGTACCTAGTAACCTTGGTTGCTGGACCAGTAGAAGATGAGAAAGAACAGAACTTAGAAGACATTCCAGTAGCTAAAAAATATGAGGACGTGTTTAGAGCATTGGAAGGATTACCACCATCAAGAAGTAACCCTTTTACTATAGCCTTAGAACCTGGATCAGCTGCGATAGCAAAGGCACCATACCGAATGGCACCAGCAGAACTTGCCGAGTTGAAGCAATAGTTGGCTGATTTGTTGGAGAAGGGTTTCATTCGTCCTAGTTCATCACCGTGGGAAGCACCTGTGTTGTTTGTGAAGAAGAAAGACGGAAGCATGCGATTATGTACTGATTATCGAGGAATCAACAACGTGACCATCAAGGATAAGTATCCACTTCCGAGAATTGACGAACTATTAGATCAGTTGCAAGGAGCGAGTTTGTTTTCGAAGATAGATCTAGCTTCAGGCTATCATCAAATTCCGATTTCTAAGACCGACATTATGAAGACTGCATTTAGGACACGCTACGGACACTTCGAGTTCGTAGTAATGCCCTTTGGTCTTACCAATGCACCGGCTGCATTTTTGCGTCTGATGAATGAAGTATTTCGGGATTACCTGGACGAGTTTGTTATCATCTTCATCGATGATATCCTCATATATTCCCGAAGTGCAGAAGAACACGTGAGACATCTACGACTAGTTCTTGAGCGCCTACGAGATCAAAAGCTTTTTGCAAAGCTTAGTAAGTGACGTTTCTGGAAAAGAGAAGTTGGCTTCTTAGGACATCGAGTGTCAGAACAAGGAGTTGCCGTTGATGCAGAAAAGATATCTACTATTAAAGATTGGCCTCGCCCGACTTCTGTTACAGAGATTCGGAGTTTTCTTGGTTTGGCCGACTATTACAGTAAGTTTGTTCAAGGGTTTGCAAGTATATCAAAGCCGCTGACTCATCTGACTGGTAAAGGTGTTGCTTATGAATGGAGTTCAGAAACAGAAGAAGCATTCAATAAGTTGAAGGAAGCTTTGACGTCTGCACCTATCTTAGCTTTACCTAAGCCTAACCATCCATACATTGTGTATACAGATGCATCTCATGTGGGATTAGGTTGTCTGCTGAAGCAGGAAGATAAGGTAATCGCCTATGCATCAAGACAACTAAGAAAACATGAAGTTAACTATCCAACGCATGATCTTGAGATGGCTGCAGTAGTGTTTGCTCTTCGAATTTGGCGATCATATCTATATGGAGAAAGGATCCAAGTGTTCACCGACCACAAAAGCCTTAAGTATCTTTTCACTCAAACTGATTTGAACCTAAGGCAAAGGCCATGGATGGAGTTCGTTGCCGACTATGACATGCAGATCCTATATCATCCTGGAAAGGCAAATGTTGTTGCTGATGCTTTGAGCAGAAGGAAAGTCGATGTGGATGTTGAAAAGGAAATCCAAAACCTTGAAGCAGAATTCAAGATGATTAGTTTGGCTTCCTTGGAAGGAGAGCAAGGAGAACCTCTAGGATTACAAGCAGTGATCCAAGCCGGATTACTTGCTCATATCCGAGAATGTCAATTGAGAGATGTGAACCTGAATAAAATACGAGAGCAGTTGAATGACGGAAACTTTGGAGGATATCAAGTTGCAAGTGATGGAACTTTGTTACTCAGTGGTCGAGTAACCGTTCTGAAAGGAGAAGGACTTCGAGAGGAGATTCTAATGACTGCACACCATTCTCTCTTAAGCATTCATCCAGGAAGTACGAAGATGTATCAAGATATCAGAAGGTACTACCACTGGCCAGGGAAAAAGAGAGATGTTGCCGTATGGGTTTCTCAATGTCAGACTTGCCTACGAATAAAGGCTGAACATCAACTTCCAAGTGGCTTACTCCAAAGCCTACCTATCCCTGAATGGAAATGGGATGCAGTGGAAATGGACTTTATTTCTGGTTTACCTCGAGCACCAGGACGAGGGAATGATGCAGTTTGGGTAATTGTCGATCGTCTCACCAAATCTTCTCATTTCCTACCGATGAAACTTACAAACAAAGTGGAGACATTAGCAGAGCTGTACTTGGATGAAATAGTAAAGCTTCATGGCGTACCAGCAAATATAGTATCGGACCGGGATCCGCGCTTTACAGCAGAATTTTGGCGAGCTTTCCAACAAGCCTTGGGTACTGACTTGCATATGAGTACTGCTTTTCATCCGAAAACCGATGGACAAACCGAAAGAACCATCAGAACCCTTGAAGATTTGTTAAGGTTGTGTATCCTCGACTGGAATGGTCCGTGGGATAAGTTTTTGCCGCTGATTGAATTCTCCTACAATAATAGCTACCACTCCAATATCGGTATGTCAATGTATGAAGCACTATATGGTCGACCTTGCAGAACACCAGTGTGTTGGACAGAAGTGGGTGAGAGAAGAATACTTGGTCCAGAAATAGTAGACGAGGCTGCTGAGAAAGTAAAGATAATTCAAGAAAATATGAAGAAGGCTCAAGACCGACAAAAGAAGTATGCAGACCGCGGTAGAAGAGAAGTCATTTTTGCAGTAAATGATTTAGTCTTCTTGAAGGTTGCTGCACAAAAAGGAAAGGATCGATTTGGAAAAATTGGAAAGTTAGCAACCCGTTACATTGGTCCATATCGAATTACTGCTAGAGTTGGAGAAGTAGCCTATAGACTAGAACTTCCAGCAGATATGCTTATGCATCCGGTATTTCATGTATCAATGTTGCGTAAGCATATACCAGATCCGAATATGGTCGAGCCGCAGCAACCAGAAAACTTGCAACCTAATCTCACCTATCCTGAAGGTCCTTTGCGGATAGGCGAGCGTCGTATCAAGAAATTGAAGAACCGAGAGATTTCTCAAGTTCAAGTATTTTGGGGCAAGCGACAAAGAGTTGTTGCCACATGGGAGAATGAAGATAAGTTCCGAGCTGATTACCCAGAACTCTTCTCAGATACCCACTTGTTTAGTAAAGGATGTACATCTATAGTTTGAGAATTCGGGGACGAATTCTTTTGAGGGGGGAAGAGTGTAATGACCCTCACGAGCGGATATAATTTTGGTCGAGAAAATTCTGAAAAAATCAGATTCGAGTTTAATCGATCATAATTAAAAATAAAAATCGAACTAATGAATTAATGGCTTGACGGGATTATCTTGTGGTCGAAAGGACTTCACTTGATAGTTATGGTCGAGTATTAATTATGTAGGTCGAATTTTATGCAAGCTGGACGAGTTTGGTCGAGACAGGACGAGATTCAAAGCTCGAGAAAATTTAGTCGAAAACTGTCCGGAATAGATAGACCAGTTTCTTATGGTGTCTAAACCATCACATGCTATCCAGCTGCCTCCTTGCCTAGCTTGTGTAGTAAAAGTCACATGACAAGCACAAGCTACCTGCTTGCTTACTTGCTGGACATTTCTTAAAGGGAAGGAAAGGGAAGCAGCTGATGGCTGGATGTGATGAAGCAGGAGGCCAGCTGTTCCTTGCTTGCCACAGCTTTGTGTTTAGCTAGGACACTCAGATTAGACTTCCTCTCAGCTATATAAACCCTTCCTTGACCTGCTTGCACGTTCTGTTTTCTGAAGCAAAGAGAGAAAAAAAATTCAGCGAGAAAATCAGTAAGAAACTTTAAGATAAAGAAGAAGAGAAATCAAGAAAAAATCAGAGAAGCTTTGGTGATTTGATCCTGATCCAGCCTCAGCCAGCTTGTGTGACATAGAAGAAGGTGAGATGTTTGATTTAAGTTAAACCCTATCCCTTCTTCAGTTCTGATTTGAACCAAACCCTCATCTCTCTTTGTAATCAGTTCAGTGGGTATATTTTGGAGAGGATAACCGGTTAAGATCATCTAACCGTGGGTGATCTAGGGTAAGCTTTATCTCTTGCCTCAGCTCTGTTATGATCAAGTCATTGTCTTGTTCAGCTCATGTAATGGTCGGATTAGTTGTATAAGATGGTGAACTGATCAGTTTAGTTAAGTTCCAGAATGAATCAATCTTTGTAAACTGCTAGCTAAGTGGTCATGGACTGATTGAAGTTAAACCAAACTGAACTCAGTTGATCTTGTCCTGAACTATTGTTAACTGCCTAGAACCACATTGATCTGATTTAGTACAAGAAGAACCGATCTGGAACTGATTAGAGCCAACCATAAATGAGCATGAACTGAACTGTTATGAACCAATCTGTTTTGATTTACCTTGAACCGATTATCTAAGCTTGGTACCTTGTTCTATTTGGATCAGTTTTTTTTTGTGGAGTGTTGCTAGTCCAATCCAGTACTCTCAGTCACTTGGTAAGCTTGTTTTGATATGGCTGGATGTGAACCAATGTGTGTCCTGAAGTAACATTAATAACCGATCAAATCATGAACCATTCTCAGGTCCGTTCAGCCTCGTTCAAGAGCGAGCCAAGCCTTGTCCAAGCAAGTTTCAAGACCAATCTCTAGGTGAGTCTAGATGGATGTGTAAGTAGTAAAGTCTCTAAACCTTATGATCCATGTGGTGTTTACTTAAGTGTAAACAATTAACACTTAAAGAATATTTGAAAGTATGCATTGAGGTTAGCCACCTCTTAGTACTTGTTCTCAAGTACTAACTAAATTATGAAATAATTATGGCTTAATCTTGGATTAATTAAGGAATTAATCTTGTATTATTTAAGGATTAATCTTGAATTAATTAAGGATTAATAATGGATTAATTAAGAAACTATCATGGATTAATTAAGGAATAATCATGAATTAATTAAGGATTAATCTAGGATTAATTAAGAATTAATTATGATTAATTATGGATTAATTATGGAATAATTATTGAATTATGAAGCAAGTGAAAACTCATTATATAATCACTATCCCTAAACTCCCGCATTACCGTGACTTGGTCCTGCGAATGGAACAAGGTCATGAAGACAAGATGATGGGGTAGCACCCTGGAGGCCTTGTACTGCATGACGATGCAGTTCCGAATGTTCATTAGGACGTTCGAGGATGATGGTAATGCTAACTTACTAAGCTCGGTTAGCCTTTGCGGTTTATCGGGTCTAGTATATATAATGTAATTATAAGTATGGTGAAGATGGGCGGGTAATAAGGAAGTGAGAAATGAAATGAGATTCACAATGATGAATGATATATTAAAGTATAGTACTAGTACTTTTATGAACATGTTTATGCATTTGATGATTGTTTGGTTTATGATTAATGGTGTAGTGATCTAGATTCACTGAGTAAATTAGTTGCTCATGACTCATTGTTGTGTGTGCAGGTAACCACTAGTCGGGAGACCACTACTTTTGGACGAAGGAACGGCCAACCAGCGGTAGTATTTTGTTGTCCTTACTACGAACCTTTTGTTGTATATTTACTGTAATACGTTGTTGCGCAATAGGCCGTAGGGTAAAACTATAACGCTTTGTAAGATGTTTAAAGTAAATAAATAATGTATAAATGAATGTTTGTAAATTACGAGTTCTCATATGATATTAGTTCTTGTCCGGGACGAACTAACTATCAGATATTGCTTGGTCGGGTTGAAAAGCCTAGAGTGATATCCGATAGGAGTGTTGGTGTTCTTTGGTTGTTGGTCTAAGGTGATTGGTTATATTCCAAGAACCTCGGGTCGACCATCGGGGAACATCGACCGTGTCACTTCCGGTCATCTCCGATCGGGGGTGTCACAAAGGTGGTATCAGAGCATTGTTATACGATGCTAGAATGGGACTTGTCTCACTGGAGCTGGTGGACTAGCTCATCCAACTGAAGCAGCTAGCAGTCAGCTCATCTCAGATAGGAGGAGTGTTCGGGCCTTGGGCAGTTGGACCAGTCCAGGCTGTGGTCGGGTCAGGTGGTTGGCAGTGTGGTCCGGCCATTGGGGCAATGGATCAGGTGGTCCATATGCTCGGTCCAGAGGCTGGGGATTGGGTCTAGTCTGGTGGGGAATCTGCCAGGGGACAGTTACTGGCCAAGGGATGGCAAGTGAGGCAGTTATGGTCGATGGGGTGCGAAGTTAACAAGAGGTGCCCATTCGCCTACCAAATAGCACCCATTCGGCCAGGGCAGTTACCCACGCCTTCCTCTATAAATATAAAGGGTTGGTCACGAAAACTGCCATCATTTAGTCATAGGAATCACAGAGAAAAGTCCAGAGAAATAAGAGAAGAAAGAGAGAGAGATCGGCCATAACAAGGCCGATATTGACTATTTGGTAAATCCGACAAGAAGGATTGCTTGTGGGAAGGAAAGGCCGACCAGTATGGATACAGTAGTCACGCCAGGGATTCTTACAACTTCCTGAAACACAAAGAAAAACAGAGGTATGGTGGGATTAAAAAATCTAATACCAAAATTGGTGTGAAGGCAGCAAAGACGCAGTTTTGTGGGTAATCAAAGGGGAAGTTGTGGACGACCCTTTGATGGAGTTTGATCAGATCATGGATGATCACGTCCTAGGCTTCCTCTGTGTCTGGGTAACACACACAAATATCCAAGAGCTAATGGAGAAGGCCGGACTTCACTCTCAATGGCATGAACAGCCTTGAAGGTGGATGCAGTGCAGAAACTTGTTTCATGGGAGTTCCATGGATGGGAAGAGAGGCACGACCCTTGAAATGGATCTTATAATTACTGTAAGTATATGATAATGATTGATAGAGGCATGATCAATAGAAGTATGGCCGTTCATGATAAGGGATGGCACAAGATCTACAATCATCATTGATAAGGTAACATGTGTACAATTACTTTCTAGTTATATTTCTGTCTCCTGTGGTGTGGTTAAGGCCAAGTATGGCACGCTCCTTGAAGACCATATATTGTGATATAAAATAAGGATCCAGTACGCTGAGAGAAGGGGTGGGATCATTGCTGATCTAACTCATCCATGTGGGATGATAGTTAGATGATATTCATTGGATAGTGATCCATAATGGATCATGGATTGTTGTTGGGTTTGATCATGGTGTGAACCATTGATCCGGCCCATTAAGGAGTCACATGGGAGTCCTAGTATAAGGGTAACCATGTGGAGTGCAAGGTCCAATTCTTCTGGAACCAACAGCAAGCAAAGGAGATTAGTAAGGCTAGTACTTGTTGGAATGGATCACAAGTATTGAGCTGGTATGTTTGTACAAGAAGGCCGTGTGTGATCTGATCATGGGGAAGAATGGACGACCTGATCCTTGGATGATGGATAAAGGTGGCTGATCTGATTTATCAAAGGATGCACCGGTTGTAACAACAAGACTGATCGGTTTCACTGGGACATGGTTCCATGGCCGGTTAGGTATGTGTGAAGACTCATCAGTTCTGAGTCATGTGGGGTGGTTGGTTGATTAACTTGGGATCTAATGGGAATTATTAGTTCATGAGAGGACTTTGCTCCAGAGGAGCGTACTCCTAAGACATGGAGGCACTGAACCATGGCCTTGGCCGGTTCAGGAATGAGGTCCATGGCCTTGGACGGACTGTTCATGGTCGAGATATATATGGTCTGGATATATTCATTGGATTTCGATTATGGGAATCTCTTAATGGGGATTTTTCAGGAGTTTTAGTGAATTTTAATAAATTTTTGGAGCACTTCTGAAAGTGGCCAGAAATGTACCAAAGACATCCCAAAGGTTACTTAGTCTGTGGGGATGGTTGGTTGAATGAGTAAGTACCAAAGGGAAGGGTTTATGAAGGTATAAGAGAGCTGTACGAGTAGACGGGGAGCTGGGCGAAGCTACCTCGCAGCTCGGTCAGCTGGAAAAGAGTAAATGGAACCTCAAGTGAAGTGGTTCAGCTCAGCTAGCTGGATGAGCTAGCTAAACAGCTAAGTCAGCTGGGACAATGAGCTAACAAGCTCCGTGGATGTGGGAAAGGTAAGATCTAGCAATTGTTTTCTTAGATCTAGATAGAATGGTTAGGGGATTGGAACCTCGGGTTTGTATGAGTTGGTTTGGGTTTAGAATGAACCTTTAAGCTAGTTGGTAGTTGAGTAAACTAACCAAGGCTGAGGTTAATCGACTAGACAAGTGTTAGATTAATTTTAGTCCAATGATTAGTTAGAGAATAATCCGCTGCGTATAACTTGAAATGATCTAAGCTAGGAAGGACTAAGGAAGTCTTTAGCTAAGGTTTAAGTTAGTCCTCGCCTTACGGGCAAACTGAAAAAGGAAAGGTTGAGAAAAATTAAGAGGCTTGGTCAGGAAGTGGACCGAGCGACATGAGGCATCGAC
>MU106658.1:44722-60289 GCA_012274485.2 Sinapis alba
TCTGTGGTGTCCGTTCAAAACAAGTGAGCATATGCGGTGTACATGTTGGTCTAAGGGAGACGCTACATGGCTAGTACATGAGTGGGCTTGTGATCAGATGGATCAGCTTGGACTTTGTGTAAGTCAAGGTAGGATTCCTTAAGATTAAGTGAATGGAATGGGTCAATTCCAAGAGGAATTGGAAACATGATGTTAAGTATCTTAGTATGATAAGGTTTGAGGTAAACTATAAACACTTTCGTGAATGGTATGGGACGTTCACAGAAGTGTGATGCTTTGGAGAATGGTATGGGACGTTTTCCAAGTACTTAATGATTGGTGGTGTGGAAACACACGTACGTTCCGATACTGGAGCAACACATAGTTTTGTGAGTCCAGGAATGCTCGGAAATGGGGTTGTCCCAGTTCGGAACAGGGAATTGTCCTGTGGTAGTGAACGCGGCCGGTGGGCAAGTTATGGGTTCACTAGGGGTGATTCAGGACATCCCAGTGGTGATCCAAGACAGGTTCATGCCTGTGGATCTTGTGGTAGTTCCAGTTGGGAACAGGGCATTGTCCTGGGGTAGTGAACGCGGCCAGTGGGAAAGTTATGAGTTCACTAGGGGTGATTCAGGACATCCCAGTGGTGATCCAAGACAGGGTCATGCCTGTGGATCTTGTGGTAGTCCACCTAAAGAATCACAAGGTGATATTATGTATGGACTGGCTTGGAAAGAATCGGGCCAATCTTGACTGTCCCCGGGAGCGGGTGCAGATTGAGAGTGGGTGTGGATCTCTGATCAGGTTCCAAGGTATACGTCCGATCTCTGGATGCTTGGTGGTGTCATTAATCCATGTTGAGAGGATGCTGAGGAAGGTTTGTGAAGCTTATCTGGCCACAATCGCCACTAAGGAGGTCGTAGGGGGTGGTGACCCGTAGGGAATACCGCTGGTCCGAGAGTTCTATGATGTGTTTAGGTCACTACAGGGCATTCCCCCTGATAGGTCGGACTCATTCATAATAGAACTGGAACCAGGGACGGGCCCATGATCCAAAAGTCCCTACAGAATGGCTCTTGCCGAGATGCTCGAGCAATTGAGGACCAGGTTTGGTATGCAACCGTCCAGAGAGGGATAAGGGTTGGCATACTCAAATGACTCTGAATGAGATCAAGTCCAGTGAGGGACGAGGATCACAGTACAACCAAGTCGGAGATTGACCTAGGGTTGGGTTAAAAACGATCGAGTCTAGTGAGGGACAAGGATCGCATTACAACCAAGTCGGAGAGGGGCCTATGGTTGGGGTGAGACGGTTGAGTCCCGGAGTGGACCAGAACCGCAATATGATCAAGTCCAGTGAGGGATGAGGATCAAGACATGACCTACTCGGAGATGGAGCTATGGTCGAAATGCACGGTCGAGTCCTTAAGTTGACCAGGACCGGAATTTGATCATGTTCTAAATGGACCAGGATCGAAATATGACAAGGACCGGAATATGATCATGTCTTGTAGAGACTAAGACCGTAATATGGCCAAGCTGGGAAAGGCTGTGGCTGGTTAAGGAATGATCGAGTAAGTTGTGGCTGGAATCACAAACCTTAGTGTCCGGGAAGGACTTAAGGAAACAGAACAATTTGTTAGGACTCATGGTAGAGTGAGCGGCCTAAAGATTGGAACATGTTTGCTAGGATTTGGCTGGTGCATCGAGTTGCTTGGAGATTGGTTAAATCTGCTAAGACTCAAGTATGTAGCACGTTCCTAGGGACTGGAAACGATCTAGTCATTGACTACGATCAAGGAAACGATAAGAGACTAAAGAAGACAATGTCCAAAGGAAAGATTTAGACTTGGCGGATACTAGGACCGCAACCTAGAAAGTTGGGTCTGGTAACACAAGTCACTTATGGAAACTATGTTCAGAAGACAGATAAGACCACTTGGTTCGGATTTAAGAGTGTTACGTCCATGTGGGTGGGATGCAATGCGAGTTGGTTAGAGAGAACCAATTGAGCATGTTTCCATGTTCATGAGGACTAAGTTAAGTTGGAACATTTGTTGTGAGACAAGGTATAACCACCACAGGATTCGAGGACGAATCCATCTCAATTGGGTGAGACTTGTCATGTCCCTGATTCTAGATAAGGCCTTCGGGCACAGCCATGGTGCAAGGAGACGCACCAGTATGGTCACACGACCTAAAGACAAGCGCATCATGGCTGGAACGGATGGTTAAGTGCATCAGTAGGCTGAGACTTAACCAGAATCGGACGGAGACAAGCTCAAAAGGTCCGGATGAAGCTCAACCAGCTAGGTGGAACTTGGAGGTATCTCACACAGTGTAAGTCAGCTCACTCCAGCTGGTGGACTAGCTCACCCAGCTGAGGCAGCTAGCAGTCAGCTCATCTCAGCTGGGAGTGATGACAGGGTCTTGGACAGTTGGGCTAGGTCGGGTCAAGGCTGGGTCAGCCGGTTGGGACTTGTGGTCTGGCCGTTGAGCCAATGGCTTGGATAACCCTTAGGATCGGTACAGGGTATTGGAAAAGGGTCCAGACTCATCCAGGAAATGCTGGTGGAAAGTTATAGGCGAAAGGGTGCAAAGGGAGGCAGTTGAGGCCGAAGGGATGCGATGGGACCAAAAAGTGCCCATTCACTTACCAAATGGTGTCCCCTTGGCCAAGGCAGTTGGACAAGCCTTCTTATATATATATAGGACCCTGGTCACGAAAATTGCCATCATTATTCATAGGAAACACAGAGAAAAGTCCAGAGAGACAAGAGGAGAAAGGGAAAGAGAGATCAGCCCATAACAAGGCTGATATTGCTTGTTCGGGAGAATCCGGTAAGGATGATTGTTCAGTGAAGGCCGTGTGTTTGCAGGCACACAAGTGGCTTCTTATCCACCCTGAAACACAAAGAAAACCAGAGAGAAAAGGTTAGATTGTCGGATTGAATAATCCGACACCATGAGATGCATTTGAAGGCAACATGGAGACTGTTTTGTTGGCGATCAAGGGGAAAGTTACGAACGACCCTTTGATGGGTTTTGATCATTGTTGACATCACCCAGGGCGTTCTCCAGAGCCTTATATCACACGCAAATAACCAGGAGAGAATATAGAGGAACGGATACCACTTCCAAAGGCTGAGACAGCCTTGAAGGCAGATGTGTGTAGAAAGGCTGTTTCATGGGCATTGAAGGGGGAGCTGATGCACGACCCCTGGGTAGTGTTTGATCACGTATGAAAACATCCTAGGCTTTCTATACATCTTGGGATTACACGCAAATGGTTAGGAGAGAAGAGAGAAGGCCGGACTCCACTCTCAAAGGCATGAACAGCCTTGAAGGCGGATGCAGTGCAGAAACTGGTTCCATAGAAGTTCCATGGATGGGATGATGGGCACGAACCATTATTGGATATTATCAATAATAGAAGTAAGTGATAAGGGCTTGATGGAGGCGTGCTTGAAGGGTATGGTCGCCCCTTGTAAGGAAGTTAGTCCTTGGCCTTTGGCCGGACTGATCGTGGTCAGGTTCAGTATGATCCTGGTTGATCCATTGAATTATGACCATGGATTCTTCTTAGTGGAGATTTATCATGAATTTTATGAATTTTAATTAGTTTTTAGGAATTGATTTTATGAGGTCACCTTTTGACCGGTTGGGCTGATTGTGATCGGAATCCATATGGACTGGGTCGATTCATTGGATTCTGATTATGGGAATCTCTTAGTGGGTATTTATCAGGAGTTTTCATGAATTCTAATTAATTTTTGGAGCAGGTTTGCTTGAGGTCAAAATTGCACCTGAGGGTATATTGAGGAATGTTAGTTATCAACCTTTTCATTGGTAAGCTATGTGAAAAGCATTGGCTGAGAGCCATGAATAGGAGTTCTGCCAATACTAGTCCCTGTAGACCACTAGTATTGTGTTGGGTGTACTTGTGTAAGGAAGGCCGTGTGTGATCTGATCCTGGGTTAGTAAGGAAGACCTGATACTTGGTTGATGGATCAAGGTGTCTGACCTAAGTGATCGAAGGATGCATCATTTGTATGATTAATACTGATTGGCTCTAGTGGGAAATAGTTCCATGGCCGGTGAGGTATGTGTGAAGACTCATAAGTTCTGAGTCATGTGGGGTGGTTGGTTTGATTGACTTAGGATCTGGTATAAGAGAGCTGGATGAGTAGACGGGGAGCTGGGTGAAGCTACCTCGCAGCTCAATCAGCTGGACGAGAGCAAGTGGAAGCTCAAGTGAAGTGGTTCAGCTCAGTGGAGCTGGACGAACTAGCTGGATGAGCTATCTAAACAACTAAGTCAGCTGGGTCCGATGAGCTAACAAGCTCCGTGGATGTGGCAAAGGTACAATTTAGCAATTACTTGGATAAATTAGTAACTTGCTAAGATGCTGATAGAATGGTTAGGGGAACGAAACCTCGGACTGGTATGACTTAGTTTAGGTAGGATCGACCTTTGAGCTAGCTGGTACTTGAGTGTACTAACCATTAGCTGAGGTGATTCAACCGGACCAGTTGTGCATAAGTTGAAAGAATCTAAGCTAGGGAACGACTAAGCTAGGGAACGACTAAGCTAGTCTTAGCTAAATCTAAGTAAACCCTCGCCTTAAGGGCAAACTATAAAAGAAGATTTGATAAATTAAGAGGTTCGGTCAGTGTGTGGACCGAGCGACGTGAGGCTTCGACTATGGCCCCAGAGGCCGGGATCAGGTCTTACACCATCAGCCATCTGTACTGCCTGGAAGGACCAAGAACTGTCCAGACTGTTCCATCAGGCCATGAAAAATCGCCCCACACGTACTGATAGGCTGATATGATCATCTTTATCCAAACTGAATGGACGGACTTCACTCAACTTACCATGGACTGTCCAAACTAGGCCCATTTATACATGAAAAATGACCCATACGTACTGATAGGCTGATACGATCAGCCATATGTACTGCCTCGAAAGACCACAGACTATCTAGGCTTGTTCATCAGGCCATGAAAAATTAACCCATACGTACTGATAGGCTGATATGATCATCCTTATCCAAACTGAATGGAAGGATTTAACTCAACGGACCATGGACTGTCCGGACTGGTCCCATCAGTACATTAAAAATAACCCATATGTATTGATAGGCTGATACCATCAGACATCCGTACTGCCTGGAAGGACCAAGGACTATCCAGACTGGTCCATCAGGCCATGAATAAT
Organism: Sinapis alba; assembly: GCA_012274485.2. Lineage (NCBI taxonomy): Eukaryota > Viridiplantae > Streptophyta > Magnoliopsida > Brassicales > Brassicaceae > Sinapis > Sinapis alba. Next base: position 49,922 of record MU106658.1, read on the forward strand.
CGAACCATACGTAGTGATAGGCTGATATGATCTTCCTTATCCGTACTAAATGGAAGGATTTAACTCATGGGACCATTGACTCTCCAGACTGGTCCCATCAGTACCTGAAAAATGAAACTTACGTACTGATAGGCTGATACGATCAGCCAACCATACTGCCTGGAATGACCAAAGACTGTCCAGACTGGTCCATCAGTCCATGAAAATCGACCCATATGTACTAGTAGGCTGATATGATCAGCCTTTTCCGTACTGAATAGAAGGATTTAACTCAACGGACCATGGACAGTTTGGACTGGTCCCATCAATACATGAAAAATGTTCAATACGTACGTATGGCTGATCATCTGATAGGCTGATACGATCAGCCATCCGTACTGCCTAGAAAGACCAAGGACTGTCCAGACTTGTCCATCAGGCCATGAAAAATCGCCCCACACGTACTGATAGGCTGATATGATAAGCCCTATCCATACTGAATGGAAGGATTTAACTCAACTGTCCATTGACTATCCAGACTGGTCCCATCAGTACATGAAAAATGATCCATACGTACTGATAGGCTGATACGATCAGCAATCCGTAAAGCCTGGCTGGACCAAGCACTGTCCAGACTGGTCCACAAGGTCATCAAAAATCGACCCATACGTACTAATAGGCTGATATGATCAGCCTTCACCGTACTGAATGGAAAGATTTAATTCAACGGACAATGGACTGTCAAGACTGGTCCCGTCAGGACATGAAAAATGATCAATATGTACTGATATGCTGATATGATCAGCCATCCGTACTGCCTGGATGGACCAAAGACTGTCCAGAATGGTCCATTAGCCCATTAAAAATCAACCCATACGTGTTTATAAGCTGATATGATCAGCCTAATCCGTACTGAATGGAAGGATTAACTCAATGGACCATGGACTGTCCGGACTGGTCCCACAGTACATGAAAATGACCCATACATATTGATAGGCTGATACTATCATCCATCCGTACTTCCTGGAAGGTCCAAGTACTGTCCAGACTGGTCCATCAGGCCATGAAAAATCGACCCACACGTACTGATAGGCTGATATGATTAGCCTTATCCGTACTGAATGGAAGGATTTAACTTAACGGACCATGGTATGTCCGGACTGGTCCCATCAGTACATGAAAAATAACCCCATACGTAATGATAGGTTGATACCATCAGCCATCTGTACTGCCTGGAAGGACCAAAGACTGTCCAGACTAGTCCATGAGGCCATGAAAATTGACCCATATGTACTGATAGGCTGATATGATCAGCCTTATCTGTACTGAATGGAAGGATTTAACTCAACGGACCATGGACAGTCTGGACTGGTCCCATCAGTACATGAAAAGTGACCCATACGTACTGTTAGGCTGATACGATCAACCATCCGTACTGCCTGGAAGGACCAAGGACTGTCAAGATTGTCCATCAGGCCATGAAATATCGACCCACACGTATTGATAACCTAATATGATCAGCCTTGCCTTACTGAATGGAAGGATTTAACTCAACTGACCATGGACTGTCCAGACTGGTCCCATCAATAAATGAAAAATGACCTATACGTACTGATAGGCTGATACGATCACTGTCCAGACTGGTCCACCAATCCATGAAAAATCGACCCATACATACTGATAGGCTGATAAGATCAGCCTTTACCGTACTGAATGGAAAGATTTAATTCAACGGACCATGGACTGTCCAGACTGGTCCCATCAGTACATGAAAAATGACCCATAAGTACTGATATGCTGATATGATCATCCACCCGTACTTCCTTGATGGACCAAGGACTGTCCAGACTGGTCCATTAGGCCATGAAAAATCAACCCATACGTACTGATAGGCTGATATGATCAGCCTTATCCATACTTAAAGGAAGGATTAACTAAATGGACCATGGACTTTCTGGACTGGTTCCATACGTACTGATTGGCTGATACGATCTGCCATCGGTACTGCCTGGAAGGACCAAGCACTTTCCAGACTGGTTCATCAGGCCATGAAAAATCGACCCTCAAGTACTGATAGACTGATATGATTAGCCTTATCCGTACTGAATGGAAGGATTTAACTCAACGGACCATGGACTGTCCAAACTGGTCCCATCAGTACATGAAAAATGACTCATACGTATTGATAGGCTGATACGATTAGCCATCTGTACTGGTTGGATGGACCAAGGACTGTCCAGACTGGTCCATCAAGCCATGAAAAATCGACCCACACAAACCTTGTGTATCTCAAAATGATCACTTTCAAAGGAAGGTCAAGGGTCCGTTTAAGATTGTGGAAGGAGTGGGTAAGGTGGTATACAAATTGGACTTGCCTTTTATGATTTAATCATTCCGTAATGTGTTCCATGTATCCCAACTTCGGAAGTGTTTGACGGATCAAGATATAGTGGAACCAGAAATAACTACTGATATATGTAAGAACTTGACCTTAGAGTTAAGGCAGGTTTGGATCGTAGACTGGATGGAAAAAGCAACGAGAAAGAAAACAATATAGATGGTCAAGGTCATTTGGGATTGTAATGGAAGAGAGGAAACAACTTGGAAGACTGAAGCCAGAATGAGGGCCGATTTCCCTAAGTGGTTCGATCAATTTCTTGACAAGGAAACATTTAACTTGGATTCGAGGACAATTCCATTTCAAGTGGGGGAGACTTGTCACACCCCCACACATGAGTAGGTCAAGAGAAACGAGTCATGATTCGAGGAAACGAACTAGCTAGTCATATGACCAGAAGGCAAGTGTACCATGACCTGAAAATAGGTTTAAGTACATTAGTTTACTAAGTCTTAACCAGATAAGGAAGTATACAAAGCTGGAGAGGCTGGATGAGTAGTTTAACAGCTTGGTTGCGGGTTTGTGAAGCTCGGCCAGCTGGGCAACGCTCGGTCTAAGCCCAGTCTAGCTCGCACTAAGCTAGGTCAGCTCCATGAGCTGGACCACTAGCTCAGTCAGCTGGACCAGCTGGGAGTCAGCTCATCTCAGCTTGGAGTAGTGTTAGGGTCTTGGGCAGTTGGGCTAGGCCAGGTCAAGGATGGGTCAGCCGGTTGGGTCTTGTGGTCCGGCCGTTGGGACAATGGATTGGACAGTCCCTAGGCTCGGTCAAGGGCCTTGGCAAAGAGTCCAAACCCATCTAGGAACTGCTAGTGGGCAGTTATAGGCGAAAGGTTGCATCGAGAAGCAGTTAAGGCCGAAGCGATGCTATGGGACCAAAGGTGCCCATTCGCTTACCAAATGGTGTCCCCTTGGCCTAGGCATATGCCCACGCCTTTGTCTATATATTTAGGACCGTGGAAACGAAAATGGACTTAGATTCCATTACTTTTCTTAAGTAAACACTGAGACAAAGTCGAGAGAGAGCAAGAAAGAAAGAGAAAGAGAAATCGATCATAAGCAATATTGTGGAAATTTAACCACGGCAAGGTTAAGATCGATTGTGGTGAGTCAAGTCCGAGTGGGATGGATCCCAGAGACAAAGACAAGGAGTTGGAAGAAGGCTCCAAGACTCCAGAACGTGCAAGCAAGGTACATGGTCGTTGACTCAAGGAAGAGAACCGGCCAGTCCGTGTACTCAGCTGTGTGGTCGGTATGGATCATGGACGGTCTGGTTATGTGGTTTGGTGAGATGCGGTTGTGCTTGGATAGATTTCCAAGTTATGGCCGATTGATATATAAGATATAATAGTGAGGTTTAAGTATTTAGGCATAGGAACCGAACCATGCTTTGCTAGATCATTGATAAGATATCAGTTCATGTCTGAATACTTGTTGAAATGTGTTTTCAGGAACTGAGGCTGATCGTGATCAAGCGAAGGAGCCATGAAGTCTCAGTCAACGAGAAGTTGTGTGGTGTTTGGGTAGATCATGTTAGGAATGAACTTATGATAGCCTGTAGTGCAACTCGGTTCTTGTAAACGGTTCCAGGCTGGTGGCACGCCGGTTGGTCAGGCCATTTGATCCATGAGCCATGGGCTCTTGTGGGATGGTCATGGGCGTGGGTATCAGCCCTGGGATTAGCCTGGACGTGCCTGGATGGGTCTGGAACCTTCCATGGCCGAACATGTATGATCTAGACCGTTGGTCCAATTGATGGTAAAGATCTGTCCTGAAAGGATGCATGCAAGGGATGTGTCCCTCTGCACATGGCTGTTGGTTGCTTATAGAATTGGGCCACGACCAAAGAGAAAGGCATTCAATTCATTTCTCCCTTCTAGAGAGAAAAATTGTGAGAGAAAGAAAGAGAGAGAGTTTTCAGCCAAGAGCAAGGCCATTTGTGGTTGTTTCCGGCGAGTCTGATCATTTAGAAAAGAAATCCGACCAAGGATGGGGGGATCTCGCAAGGATAAGAACATGGAGAACCCTGAGACTGGTTCCAAGTTTCAGGTACGGAGGCTGATTGTGGTCAAGCCAAGGAGCCATGAAGACTCGGTCAGTGAGATGTTGTGTGGCGTGCGGTTAGATGATGTTAGGAATGAATTACTTATCGTTTATGAGACTGTTAGTAAGTATGTATTGGATCACATGTTTCTAAATAATACAAGTAATTTACCCTAGTATAACTTAGTAAATAATCAGACTTGAAAATGAATCAAGTACGCAAAAATTCAAATAAGTAAGTCCACAGGTCTAGTTGGGTCGAGAGGCCAAGATCGGGTCTTACAGTTAAGGCTGATCATATGGGTAGATTTTTCATTGCCTGATGGACCACTTTATCTTATCAACCTATCAGTACGTATGGGTCATTTTTCATGTATCTATGGGACCAGTCTGGACAGTCCATGGTCCACTGAGTTAAATCCTTTCATTCAGTACGGATAAGGCTGATCATATCAGCCTATCGGTACCTGTGGGTTAATTTTTCATGGCCGGAGGGAACAGTCTGGAAAGTCCTTGGTCCTTCCAGGCAGTATGGATGGATCATCGTATCAGCTTATCACTACGTATGGGTCATTTTTCATGTACTGATGGGACCCGTCTGGACTGTCCTTGGTTCGTTGAGTTAAATCCTTTCATTCAGGAAGGATAAAGCTGATCATATCAGCCTATCGGTACGTGTGGGTCACTTTTTCATTGCCTGATAGACCAGTCTGGAGAGTCCTTGGTCCTTCCAGGCAATACGGATGGCTGATCGTATCAGCCAATCAGTACGTATGGGTCAGTTTTCATGTACTGATGGGACCAGTCTGGACAGTCCTTGGTCCGTTGAGTTAAATCCTTCCATTCAATACTATGAAGGCTGATCAAATAAGCCTATCAGTACGTGTGGATCGATTTTTCATGGCCTGATGCACCAGTCTGGACAGTCCTTGGTCCTTCCAAGAAGTACGGATTGCTGATCATATAAGCTTATCACTACGTATGGGTCATTTTTCATGTACTGATGTGACAAGTCTTGACAGTCCTTGGTCCATTGAGTTAAATCCTTTCATTAAGTACGGATAAGGCTGATCATATCAGCCTATCGGTACGTGTGGGTCAATTTTTTATTGCCTGATAGACCAGTCTGGACAGTCTTTGGTCGTTCCAGGCAGTACAGATGGCTGATCGTATCAGCCTATCAGTACGTATGAATCATTTTTCATGTATTGATGGGACCAGTCTGGACAGTCCATGGTCCACTGAGTTAAATCCTTTCATTCAGTACAGATAAGGCTGATCATATCAGCCTATCGGTACGTGTGGGTTGATTTTTCATGGCCGGAGGGAACAGTCTGGAAAGTCCTTGGTCCTTCCAGGCAGTATGGATGGATAATCGTATCAGCTTATCACTACGTATGAGTCATTTTTCATGTACTGATGGGACCCGTCTGGACAGTCCTTGGTCCGTTGAGTTAAATCCTTTCATTCAGGAAGGATAAGGCTGATCACATCCGCCTATCGGTACGTGTGGGTAACTTTTTCATTGCCTGATAGACCAGTCTGGACAGTCCTTGGTCCTTGCAGGCAATACGGATGGCTGATCGTATCAGCCAATCAATACGTATGGGTCAGTTTTCATGTACTGATGGGACCAGTCTGGACAGTCCTTGGTCCGTTGAGTTAAATCCTTCCCTTCAATACTATGAATGCTGATCAAATAAGCCTATCAGTATGTGTGGATCGATTTTTCATGGCCTGATGCACCAGTCTGGACAGTCCTTGGTCCTTCCAAGAAGTACGGATTGCTGATCGTATAAGCTTATCACTACGTATGGGTCATTTTTCATGTACTGATGTGACCAGTCTTGACAGTCCTTGGTCCATTGAGTTAAATCCTTTCATTAAGTACGGATAAGGCTGATCATATCAGCCTATCGGTACGTGTGGGTCAATTTTTTATTGCCTGATAGACCAGTCTGGACAGTCTTTGGTCGTTCCAGGCAGTACAGATGGCTGATCGTATCAGCCTATCAATACGTATGAATCATTTTTCATGTATTGATGGGACCAGTCTGGACAGTCCATGGTCCACTGAGTTAAATCCTTTCATTCAGTACAGATAAGGCTGATCATATCAGCCTATCGGTACGTGTGGGTTGATTTTTCATGGCCGGAGGGAACAGTCTGGAAAGTCCTTGGTCCTTCCAGGCAGTATGGATGGATAATCGTATCAGCTTATCACTACGTATGAGTCATTTTTCATGTACTGATGGGACCCGTCTGGACAGTCCTTGGTCCGTTGAGTTAAATCCTTTCATTCAGGAAGGATAAGGCTGATCATATCAGCCTATTGGTACGTGTGGGTAACTTTTTCATTGCCTGATAGACCAGTCTGGACAGTCCTTGGTCCTTCCAGGCAATACGGATGGCTGATCCTATCAGCCAATCAATACGTATGGGTCAGTTTTCATGTACTGATGGGACCAGTCTGGACAGTCCTTGGTCCGTTGAGTTAAATCCTTCCCTTCAATACTATGAATGCTGATCAAATAAGCCTATCAGTATGTGTGGATCGATTTTTCATGGCCTGATGCACCAGTCTGGACAGTCCTTGGTCCTTCCAAGAAGTACGGATTGCTGATCGTATAAGCTTATCACTACGTTTGGGTCATTTTTCATGTACTGATGTGACCAGTCTTGACAGTCCTTGGTCCATTGAGTTAAATCCTTTCATTAAGTACGGATAAGGCTGATCATATCAGCCTATCGGTACGTGTGGGTCAATTTTTCATTGCCTGATAGACCAGTCTGGATAGTCTTTGGTCGTTCCAGGCAGTACATATAGCTGATCGTATCGGCCTATCAGTACGTATGAATCATTTTTCATGTACTGATGGGACCAGTCTGGACAGTCCATGGTCCGTTGAGGTAAATTCTTCCATTCAGTATGGATAAGGCTGATCATATCAGCCTATCAGTCTGTGTTGGTTGATTTTTCATCGCCTGATAGACCAGTCTGGAAAGTCCTTGGTCCTTCCACGCAGTATAGATGGGTAATCGTATCAGCTTATCACTACATATGGGTCATTTTTCATGTACTGATGGGACCAGTCCAGACAGTCCATGGTCCGTTGAGTTATATCCTTCCATTCAGTACGGTTAAGGCTGATTATATCAGCTTATCAGTACCTATGGGTCGATTTTTCATGGCCTGATGGACCAGTCTGGACAGTCCTTGGTCGATCCAGGCAGTATGGATGGCTGATCGTATTAGCCTATCAGTATGTATGGGTCATTTTTCATGTATAGATGGGACCAGTCTAGACAGTCGATGGTGCATTGAGTTAAATCCTTCCATTCAGTACGGATAAGGCTGATCATTTCAGCCTATCAGTACGTGTGAGTCGATTTTTCATGGCCTGATGGACTAGTCTTTACAGTTCTTGGTCCTTCCAGGCAGTACGGATGGCTGATCGTGTCAGCATATCAGTACTTGTGGATCATTTTTTCATATACTGATGGTACCAGTCCGGACAGTCCATGGTCCGTTGAGCTATTTCCTTCCATTTAGTATGGATGACGCTGTTCAGATCAGCCTATCAGTACATATGGGTTGTTTATTCAAGGTTTGATGGACCAGCTTGGACAGTCCTTGGTCCTTCCAGGCAGTACGGATGGCTGATCGTATCAGTCTATCAGTACGTATAGGTCATTTTTCATGTACTAATCGGACCAGTCCGCACAGTCCATGGTCCGTTGGCTAAATCGTTACATTTAGTACGGAAAAGGCTGATCATATCAGCCTATCAGTACGTGTGGGTCAATTTTTCATTCCATGATAGACCATTCTGGACAGTTCTCCAGGCAATTGGGATGACTGATCGTATCAGCCTATCAGTACGTATGGGACATTTTTCATGTACCGATGGGAGCAGTATGGACAGTCCTCGGTCTGTTTAGTTAAATCCTTCCATTCAGTACGGATAAGTCTGATCATATCAGCCTATTAGTACGTGTGGGTCGATTTTTCATGGCCTGATGGACTAGTCTGGACAGTTCTTAGTCCTTCCAGGCAGTACGGATGGCTGATCGTATCAGCCTATCAGTACCTGTGGGTAATTTTTCATGTACTGATGGGACCAGTCCAGACAGTCCATGATCCTTTGAGCTATTTTCTTCCATTCAGTACGGAAAAGGCGTTCATATCAGCCTATCAATACGTATGGGTCGTTTATTAATGGTCTGATGGACCAGTCTGGACAGTCCTTGGTCTCTCCAGGCAGTATGGATGGCTGAAGGTATCAGCCTATCAGTACATATGGGTCATTTTTCATGTACTGATGGGACTAGTCTGGACAGTCCATAGTCCGTTGAGTTAAATCCTTCCATTTAATATTGTTAAGGCCGATCATATAAGCCTATCAGTACGTGTGGATCGATTTTTCATGGCCCGTTGCACCAGTCTGGATAGTCCTTGGTCCTTCCAAGAAGTATAAATTGCTGATCATATAAGCTTATCACTACGTATGGGTCATTTTTCATGTACTGATGGGACCAGTCTGGACAGTCCTTGGTCCGTTGAGTTAAATCCTTTCATTCAGTACGGATAAGGCTGATCATATCAGCCTATCAGTACGTGTGGGTCAATTTTTCATTGCATGATAGACCAGTCTGGACAGTCCTTGGTCCTTCTAGGCAATACGGATGGCTGATCGTATCACCCTATCAGTATGTATGGGTCATTTTTTATGTACTGATGGGACAAGTCTGGACAGTCCTTGGTCCGTTGAGTTAAATCCTTCCATTCAGTATGGATAAATCTGATCATATCAATATATCAGTATGTGTGGGTTGATTTTTCATGGCCTNAGTCTGGACAGTCCTTGGTCCTTCTAGGCAATACGGATGGCTGATCGTATCACCCTATCAGTATGTATGGGTCATTTTTTATGTACTGATGGGACAAGTCTGGACAGTCCTTGGTCCGTTGAGTTAAATCCTTCCATTCAGTATGGATAAATCTGATCATATCAATATATCAGTATGTGTGGGTTGATTTTTCATGGCCTGATGGACCAGTCTGGACAGTCCTTGGTTCTTCCAGGCAGTATGGATGGCTGATTGTATTAGCCTATCAGTACGTATGGGTCATTTTTCATGTATAGATGGGACCAGTCTGGACAGTCGATGGTCCGTTGAGTTAAATCCTTCCATTCAGTACGGATAAGGCTGATCATATCAGTCATCAGTACGTGTTTGTCGATTTTTCATGGCCTGATGGACTAGTCTGGACAGTTCTTAGTCGTTCCACGCAGTACGGATGGCTGATCGTATCAGCCTATCAGTACATGTGGGTCATTTTTCATGTACTGATGGGACCAGTCTAGACAGTCCATGGTCCGTTGAGCTATTTCCTCCCATTCAGTACGGAAAAGGCGTTCATATCAGCATATCAGTACGTATGGGTCGTTTATTCATGGTCTGATGGACCAGTCTAGACAGTCCTTGGTCCTTCCAAACAGTACGGATGGCTGATTGTATCAGCCTATCAGTACGTATGGATCATTTTTCATGTACTGATCAGACCAGTCCGGACAGTCCATGGTCCGTTGAGTTAAATCCTTCCATTCAGTATAGAAAAGGCTGATCATATAAGCCTATTGGTACGTGTGGGTCAATTTTTCAATTCCTGATAGAGCAGCCTGGACTGTCCTTGGTCCTTCCAGGCAGTACGGATGGCTAATCGTATCAGCCTATCAATACGTATGGGTCATTTTCATGTACTGATTGGACCAGTCCGAACAGTCCATGGTCCGTTGAGCTAAATCGTTCAATTTTGTACGGAAAAGGCTGATCATATCAGCTTATCCCTACGTATGGGTCTATTTTTCATGGCCTTATGGATCAGTTTGGACAGTCAATGGTCCTTTCAGGCAGTACGGATGGCTGATCGTATCAGCCTATCAGTA
>MU106658.1:79944-100161 GCA_012274485.2 Sinapis alba
TCAGTACGGTTAAGGCTGATCATATCAGCTTATCAGTACGTATGGGTCAATTTTTCATGGCCTGATGGACCAGTCCGGACAGTCCTTGGTCGATCCAGGTAGTAAGGATGGCTGATCGTATCAGCCTATTAGTTTGTATGGGTCATTTTTCATGTACTGATGGGACCAGTCCGGACACTCCATGGTCCGTTGAGTTTAATCATTCCGTTCAGTACTGATAAGGCTGACCACATCAGTCTAGTAGTACGAATGATCAATTTTTCATGGCTTGATGGACCAGTCTAGACAGTCCTTCGTCCTTCCAGGCAGTACGGATGGTTGATTGTATCAGCTTATCAGTACGTACGTATGGGTCATTTTTAATGTACTGATGGGACCAGTCCAGACCGTCCATGGTCCGTTGAGTTAAATCCTTCCATTCAGTACGGATAAACCTGATCATATCAGCATATCAGTACGAGTGGGTCGATTTTTCATGGCTTGATGGACCAGTCTGGACAGTCCTTGGTCCTTCCAGGCAGTATGGATGGATGAAGGTATCAGCCTATCAGTACATATGGTTCATTTTTCATGTACGGATGGGACCAGTCTGGACTGTCCATAGTCTGTTGAGTTAAATCCTTCTATCCAATACTGTTAAGGCTGATCATATAAGTCTAAGTACGTGTGGATCAATTTTTCATGGCCTGATGCACCAGTCTAGATAGTGCTTGGTCCTTCCAAGAAGTACGGATTTCTGATCGTAAAACCTTGTCACTATGTATGGGTCATTTTTCATGTACTGATGGGACCAGTCTGGACAGTCCTTGGTCCGTTGAGTTCAATCCTTCCATTCAGTACGGATAAGGTTGATCATATCAGCCTATCGGTACGTGTGGGTCAATTTTCCATTGCCTGATAGACCAGTCTGGACAGTCATTGGTCCTTCCAGGCAATACGGATGGCTGATCGTATCTTCCTATCAGTATGTATGGTTTTTTTTTTATGTACTGATGGGACCAGTACAGACAGTCCATGGTCCGTTGAGTTAAATCCTTCCATTTTGTACGGTTAAGGCTGATCATATCAGCCTATAAGTAAGTATGGGTCGATTTTTCATGGTCTGATGGACCAGTCTGGACAGTCCTTGGTCCTTCCAGGCAATATGGATGCCTGATCGTATCAGCCTATCAGTACGTATTGGTCATTTTTCAGGTACTGATGGACCAGTCCGGACAATCCATGGTCTGTTGAGCTAAATCGTTCCATTCAATACGGAAAAGGCTGATCATATCAGCCTATCATTATGTATGGGTCGATTTTTCATGGCCTTATGGACCAGTCTGGACAGTCCATGGTCCTTCCAGGCAGTATGGATGGCTGAACGTATCAGCCTATCAGTACGTATGGGTCATTTTTCATGTACTTATGGGACCAGTCCGGAAAGTCCATTGTCCATTGAGTTAAATCCTTCCATTCAGTATGGTTAAGGCTTATCATATCAGCTTATCAGTACGTATGGGTCGATTTTTCATGGCCTGATGGACCAATCTGGACAGTCCTTGGTCGATCGAGGCAGTAAGGATGGCTGATCGTATCAGCCTATCAGTTTGTATGGGTCATTTTTCATGTACTGATGGGACCAGTCCAGACAGTCCATGGTCTGTTGAGTTTAATCCTTCCGTTCCATACTGATAAGGCTGACCATATCAGTCTATTAGTACGAATGATCAATTTTTCATGGCTTGATGGACCAGTCTAGACAGTCCTTGGTCCTTCCAGGCAGTACAGATGGTTGATTGTATCAGCTTATCAGTACGTACGTATGGGTCATTTTTAATGTACTGATGGGACCAGTCCAGACCGTCCATGGTCCGTTGAGTTAAATCCTTCCATTCAGTACGGATAAAGCTGATCATATCAGCCTATCAGTACGAGTGGGTCGATTTTTCATGGCTTGATGGACCAGTCTGGACAGTCCTTGGTCCTTCCAGGCAGTATGGATGGCTGAAGGTATCAGCCTATCAGTACATATGGTTTACTTTTCACGTACGGATGGGACCAGTCTGGACTGTCCATAGTCCGTTGAGTTAAATCCTTCCATTCAATATTGTTAAGGCTGATCATATAAGTCTAAGTACGTGTGGATCAATTTTTCATGGACTGATGCACCAGTCTGGATAGTGCTTGGTCCTTCCAAGAAGTACGGATTGCTGATCGTAAAACCTTATCATTTTCTATGAGTCATTTTCCATGTACTGATGGGACCAGNCTGTCCATAGTCCGTTGAGTTAAATCCTTCCATTCAATATTGTTAAGGCTGATCATATAAGTCTAAGTACGTGTGGATCAATTTTTCATGGACTGATGCACCAGTCTGGATAGTGCTTGGTCCTTCCAAGAAGTACGGATTGCTGATCGTAAAACCTTATCATTTTCTATGAGTCATTTTCCATGTACTGATGGGACCAGTCTGGACAGTCCTTGGTCCGTTGAGTTAAATCCTTCCAATCAGTACGGATAAGGTTGATGATATCAGCCTATCGGTACGTGTGGGTCAATTTTCCATTGCCTGATAGACCAGTCTGGACAGTCATTGGTCCTTCCAGGCAATACGGATGGCTGATCGTATCAGCCTATCAGTACGTATGGGTCATTTTTCATGTAATTATGGGACCAGTCCGGAAAGTCCATTGTCTGTTGAGTTAAATCCTTCCATTCAGTACAGTTAAGGCTTATCATATCAGCTTATCAGTACGTATGGGTTGATTTTTCATGGCCTGATGGACCAATCTGGACAGTCCTTGGTCGATCCAGGCAGTAAGGATGGCTGATCGTATCAGCCTATCAGTTTGTATGGGTCATTTTTCATGTACTGATGGGACCAGTCCAGACAGTCCATGGTCTGTTGAGTTTAATACTTCCGTTCAATACTGATAAGGCTGACCATATCAGTATATTAGTACGAATGATCAATTTTTCATGGCTTGATGGACCAGTCTAGATAGTCCTTGAACCTTCCAGGCAGTACAGATGGTTGATTGTATCAGCTTATCAGTACGTACGTACGGGTCATTTTTAATGTACTGATGGGACCAGTCCAGAACGTCCATGGTCCGTTGAGTTAAATCCTTCCATTCAGTACGGATAAAGCTGATCATATTAGCCTATCAGTACGAGTGGGTCGATTTTTCATGGCTTGATGGACCAGTCTGGACAGTCCTTGGTCCTTCCAGGCAGTATGGATGGCTAAAGGTGTCAACCTATCAGTACATATGGTTCATTTTTCATGTACTGATGGGACCAGTCTGGACTGTCCATAGTCCATTGAGTTAAATCCTTCCATTCAATACTGTTAAGGCTGATCATATCAGTCTATCAGTACGTGTGGATCGATTTTTCATGGCCTGATGCACCAGTCTGGATAGTGCTTGGTCCTTCCAAGAAGTACGGATTGCTGATCATAAAACCTTATCACTACGTATGGGTCATTTTTCATGTACTGATGGGACCAGTCTGGACAGTCCTTGGTCCGTTGAGTTAAATCCTTCCATTCAGTACGGATTAGGCTGCTCATATCAGCCTAACAGTCTGTATTGGTCAATTTTTCATGGCCTGATATACCAGTCTTGAAAGTCCTTGGTCCTTCCAGGCAGTACGGATGGGTAATCGTATCAGCCTATCAGTACGTATGGGTCATTTTTCATGTACTGATGGGACCAGTCCAGACAGTCCATGGTCCGTTGAGTTAAATGCTTCCATTCAGTATTGTTAAGGCTGATCATATCAGCCTATAAGCACGTATGGGTCGATTTTTCATGGCCTGATGGACCAGTCTGGACAGTCCTTGGTCCTTCCAGGCAGTATGGATGACTTAACTTATCAGCCTATCAGTACGTATGGGTCATTTTTTCATGTACTGATGGGACCAGTCTGGACAGTCCTTGGTCCGTCGAGTTAAATCCTTCCATTCAGAATGGATAAGGTTGATCATGTGAGCCTATTAGTACGTGTGAGTCGATTTTTCATGGCATGATGGACTAGTCTGGACAGTCGTTTGTCCTTCAAGGAAGTAAGGATGGTTGATCGTATCAGCCTATCAGTATGCATGGGTCGATTTTCATATACTGATGGGACCAGTCTGGACAGTCCATAGTCCGTTGAGTTAAATCCTTTCATTCAGTGCGGATAAGGCTGATCATATCAGCCTATCAGTATGTGTGGGTCAATTTTTCATCGCCTGTAGGACCAGTTTGGCCAGTCCTTGGTCCTTCCAGGCAGTACGGATGGCTGATCGTACCAGCCTATCAATACTTATGGGTCATATTTCATGCACTGATGGAACCAGTCTGGACAGTCCATGGTCCGTTGAGTTATAACCTTCCATTCAGTATGGATAAGGATGATTATATCAGCTTATCAGTATGTGTGGGTCAATTTTTCATGACCTGATGGACCAGTCTGGACAGTCCTTGGTCCTTCCAGGCAGTACGGATGGCTGATTGTATCAGCCTATCAGTAAGTATGGGTCATATTCATGTACTGATGGGACCAGTCAAGACAGTCCATGGTCCGTTGAGTTAAATCCTTTCATTCAGGACGGTTAAGGCTGATCATATCAGCCTATCAGTACGTATTGGTAGATTGCTTATGGCCTGATGAACCTGTCTGGAGAGTCTTTGGTCTATCCAGGCAGTACGGATGGCTAATTGTATCAAACTATCAATACATATGGGTCATTTTTCATGTACTGATGGAAACAGTCCATGGTCTCTTGAATTAAATCCTTCCGTTCAGTATGGTTAAGGTTGATCATATCAGCCTATCAGTACTTATGGGTCAATTTTTCATGGCCTGATGGATCAGTCTGGACAGTTCTTGGTCCTTCCAGGCAGTACCGATGGCTGATCGTATCAGCCAATCAGTAAGTATGGGTCATTTTTCATGTAATGATGGCCCAGTCAAAACAGTCCATGGTCCGTTAAGCAAAATCCTTCAATTCATTACGGATAAGGCTTATCATATCAGCCTATCAGTACGTATTGGTCAATTGTTTATGGACTTATGAACCAGTCTGGAGAGTCCTTGGTCCATCCAGGCAGTACGGATGGCTAATTGTATCGAACTATCAGTACGTATGGGTAATTTTTCATGTATGATGGGACCAGTTCATACAGTCCATGGTTATATCAGCCTATCAATACGTATGGGTCGATTTTTCATGGCCTGATGAACCAGTCTGGACAGTCCTTGGTCTTGCCAGTCTGGACAGTTGTTGGTCTTGCCAGTCTGGACAGTCCTTATGGACCAACCTGGACGGTTAAGGCTCATCGTATCAGCCTATCAGTACGCATGGGTCGATTTTCATGTACTGATGGGACCAGTCCGGAAAGTCCATGGTCCATTGAGTTAAATCCTTTCATTCAGTATGGTTAAGGTTGACCATATCAGCTTATCAGTACGTATGGGTCGATTTTTCACGGCCTGATGGACCAGTCTGGACTGTCCTTGGTCGATCCAGGGAGTACGGATGGCTGATCGTATCAGCCTATCAGTTTGTATGGGTCATTTTTCATGTACTGAAGGGACCAGTCCGGACAGTCCATGGTCCGTTTAGTTTAATCCTTCCGTTCATTCCTGATAAGGCTGACCATATCAGTCTATTAGTATGAATGATCAATTTTTCATGGCTTGATGGACCAGTGTAGACAGTCCTTGGTCCTTCCAGGCAGTACAGATGGTTGATTGTATCAGCTTATCAGTACGTACATATGGGTCATTTTTAATGTACTGACGGGACAATTCCAGACCAACCATGGTCCGTTGAGTTAAATCCTTCCATTCAATATTGTTAAGGCTGATCATATAAGTCTATCAGTACGTGTGGATCGATTTTCCATGACCTGATGCACCAGTCTGGACAGTCCTTGGTCCTTCCAAGAAGTACGGATTGCTGATCATAAAACCTTATCACTACGTATGGGTCATTTTTCATGTACTGATGGGACCAGTCTGGACAGTCCTTGGTCCGTTGAGTTAAATCCTTTCATTCAGTATGGATAAGGCTGATCATATCAGCCTATCAGTCTGTGTTGGTCGATTTTTCATGGCCTGATGGACCAGTCTGGAAAGTCCTTTCTCCTGCCAGGCAGTATGGATGGGTAATCATATCAGCCTATCAGTATGTATGGGTCATTTTTCATGTACTGATGGGACCAGTCCAGACAGTCCATGGTCCGTTGAGTTAAATCCTTCCATTCATTACGGTTAAGGCTGATCATATCAGCCTATAAGTACGTATGGGTCGATTTTTCATGGTTTGATGGACCAATCTAGACAGTCCTTGGTCCTTCCAGGCAGTACGGATGGCTGATCGTATCAGCCTATCAGTACGTATGGGTCATTTTTCATGTACTGATGGGACCAGTCCGGACAGTCCATGGTTTCGTTGAGCTAAATCCTTCCATTCAGTACGGAAAAGGCTGATCATATCAGCCTATCAGTATGTATGGGTCGATTATTCGTTGCCTTATGGACCAGTCTGGACAGTCCATGGTCCTTCCAGGCAGTACTGATGGCTGATCGTATCAGCCTATCAGTACTTATGGGTTATTTTTCATGTACTTATGGGACCAGCCCGGAAAGTCCATTGTCCGTTGAGTTAAATCCTTCCATTGAGTACGGTTAAGGTTCATCATATCAGCTTATCAGTACGGCGAAGGCTGATCATATCAGCTTATCAGTACGGTTAAGGCTGATCATATCAGCTTATCAGTCCGTATGGGTCGATTTTTCATGGCCTGATGGACCAGTCCGGACAGTCTTTGGTCGATCCAGGTAGTTAGGATGGCTGATCGTATCAGCCTATCAGTTAGTATGAGTCATTTTTCATGTACTGATGGGACCAGTCCGGACAGTCCATGGTCCGTTGAGTTTAATCCTTCCTTTCAATACTGATAAGGCCGACCATATCAGTCTATTAGTACGAATGATCAATTTTTCATGGCTTGATGGACCAGTCTAGACAGTCCTTGGTCCTTCCAGGCAGTACGGATGGTTGATTGTATCAGCTTATCAGTACGTACATATGGGTCATTTTTAATGTACTGATGGGACCAGTCCAGACCGTCCATTGTCCGTTGAGTTAAATCCTTCCATTCAGTACGGATAAAGCTGATCATATTAGCCTATCAGTACGAGTGGGTCGATTTTTCATGGCTTGATGGACCAGTCTGGACAGTCCTTGGTCCTTCCAGGCAGTATGGATGGCTGAAGGTATCAGCCTATCAGTACATATGGTTCATTTTTCATGTACTGATGGGACCAGTCTGAACTGTCCATAGTCCGTTGAGTTAAATCCTTCCATTCAATACTGTTAAGGCTGATCATATCAGTCTATCAGTACGTGTGGATCAATTTTTCATGGCCTGATGCACCAGTCTGGATAGTGCTTGGTCCTTCCAAGAAGTACGGATTGCTGATCGTAAAACTTTATCACTTTTTATGGGTCATTTTTCATGTACTGATGGGACCATTCTGGACAGTCCTTGGTCTGTTGAGTTAAACCCTTCCATTCAGTACGGATAAGTCTGATCATATCAGCCTAACAGTCTGTATTGGTCGATTTTTCATGGCCTGATGGACCAGTCTTGAAAGTCCTTGGTCCTTCCAGGCAGTACGGATGGGTAATCGTATCAGCCTATCAGTACGTATGGGTCATTTTTCATGTACTGATGGGACCAGTCCAGACAGTCCATGGTCCGTTCAGTTAAATGTTTTCATTCAGTACTGTTAAGGCTGATCATATCAGCCTATAAGCACGTATGGATTGATTTTCCATGGCTTGATGGACCAGTCTGGACAGTCCTTGGTCCTTCCAGGCAGTATGGATGACTTATCTTATCAGCCTATCAGTACGTATGGGTCATTTTTTTATGTACTGATGGGACAAGTCTGGACAGTCCTTGGTCCGTCGAGTTAAATCCTTCCATTCAATATGGATAAGGTTGATCATGTCAGCCTATTAGTACATGTGAGTCGATTTTTCATGGCATGATGGACTAGTCTGGACAGTCGTTTGTCCTTCCAGGAAGTAAGGATGGCTGATCGTATCAGCCTATAAGTACGCATGGGTCGATTTTCATGTACTGATGGGACCAGTCTGGACAGTCCATGGTCCGTTGAGTTAAATCATTTCATTCAGTGCGGATAAGGCTGATCATATCAGCCTATCAGTATGTGTGGGTCAATTTTTCATCGCCTGAAGGACCAGTCTGGACAGTCCTTGGTCCTTCCAGGCAGTACGTATGGCTGATCGTACCAGCCTATCAATACTTATGGGTCATTTTTCATGCACTGATGGAACCAGTCTGGACAGTCCATGGTCCGTTGAGTTATAACCTTCCATTCAATATGGATAAGGATGATCATATCAGCCTATCAGTACGTGTGGGTCAATTTTTCATGACCTGATGGACCAGTCTGGACAGTCCTTGGTTCTTCCAGGCAGTACGGATGGCTGATCGTATCAGCCTATCAGTAAGTATGGGTCATTTTCATGTACTGATGGACCAGTCCAGACAGTCCATGGTCCGTTGAGTTAATTTTTCATGTATTGATGGGACCAGTCCATACAGTCCATGGTCATATCAGCCTATCAATATGTATGGGTCGATTTTTCATGGCTTGATGGACCAGTCTGGACAGTCCTTGGTCTTGCCAGTCTTGACAGTACTTGGTCTTGCCAGTCTGGACAGTCCTTATGGACCACCCTGGACGGTTACGGCTCATCGTATCAGCCTATCAGTACGCATGGGTCGATTTTCATGTACTGATGGGACCAGTCCAGACAGTCCATGGTTTGTTGAGCTAAATCCTTCCATTCAGTACGGTTAAGGCTGATCATATAAGCCTATCAATACGTATGGGTCGATTTTTCATGGCCTGATGGACAGGTCTGGACAGTCCTTGGTCCATACAGGCAGTACGAATGGCCTATCAGTACATATGGGTCATTTTCATATATTGATGGGACCAGTCTGGACAGTCCATGGTCTGTTAAGTTAAATCCTTCCTTCAGTGCGGATAAGGCTGATCATTTCAGCCTATCAGTTCGTGTGAGACGATTTTTTCATGGCCCAATGGACCAGTCTGGACAGTCTTTGGTCCTTCCAGGCAGTACGGATGGCTGATCGTATCAGCCTATTAGTAAGTATGGGTCATTTTTCATGTACTAATGGGACCAGTCCGAACAGTCCATGGTCCGTTGAGCTATATCCTTCCATTAAGTACGGATATGGCTGATCATATCAGCCTATAAATATGTATTGGTCGATTGTTTATGGCTTGATGAACCAGTCTGGAGAGTCCTTGGTCCATCCAGGCAGTACGGATGGCTAATTGTATCAGCCTATCAGTACGTATGGGTTATTTTTCATGTACTGATGGGACCAGTCCGGACAGTCCATGGTCCGTTGAGTTAAATTATTCCATTCAGTACGGTTAAGGCTAATCATATCAGCCTATCAGTATGTATGGGTTGATTTTTCATGGCCTGATGGACAGGTCTGGACAGTTCCTTGTCCATCCAGGCCGTACAGATGGCTGATCGTATCAGCCTATCAGTATTTATGGGTCATTTTTCATGTATTGATGGGACCAGTCTGGACAGTCCATGGTCTGTTGAGTTAAATCCTTCCATTCAGTACGGTTAAGGCTGATCATATCAGCCTATCAGTACGTATTGGTCGATTGTTTATGGCTTGATGAACAAGTCTGAAGAGTCCTTGGTCCATCCAAGCAGTACGGTTGGCTAATTGTATCAAACTATCAGTACGTATGTGTCTTTTTCATGTACTGATGGGACCAGTCCAGACAGTCAATGGTCCGTTGAGTTAAATCCTTCCATTAAGTACGGTTAAGGCTGATCATATCAGCTTATCAGTACGTATGGGTCGATTTTTCATGGCATGATGGACCAGTCTGGACAGTTCTTGGTCCTTCCATGCTGTACGGATGGCTAAATGTATCAGCCTATAAATATGTATTGGTCGATTGTTTATGGCTTGATGAACCAGTGTGGAGAGTCCTTGGTCCATCCAGGCAGTACGGATGGCTAATTGTATCAGCCTATCAGTACGTATGGGTTATTTTTCTTGTACTGATGGGACCAGTCCGAACAGTCCATAGTCCGTTGAGCTATATCCTTCCATTCAGTACGGATAAGGCTGATCATATCTGCATATCAGTACGTATTGGTCGATTGTTTTTGGCCTTATGAACCAGTCTGGACAGTCCTTGGTCCTGCCAGTCTGGACAGTTCTTATGGACCAGCCTGGACGGTTAAGGCTGATCATATCACCCTATCAGTACGTATGGACAATTTTTCATGGCCTGATGAACCAGTCTTGAGAGTCCTTGGTCCATTCAGGCAGTACAGATGGCTAATTGTATCAAACTATCAGTATGTATGGATCATTTTTCATGTACTGATGGGACCAGTCCAGACAGTCCATAGTCCGTTAAGCTATATCCTTCCATTCATTACGGATAAGGCTGATAATATCAGCCTATCAGTACGTATTGGTCAATTGTTTATGGCCTGATGAACCAGTCTGGAGAGTCCTTGGTCCATCCACGCAGTACGGATGGCTAATTGTATCAAACTATCAGTACTTATGGGTAATTTTTCATGTACTGATGGGACCAGTCCATACAGTTCATGGTCCGTTGAGTTAACTCCTTCCATTCAGTACGGTTAAGGCTGATCATATCAGCCTATCAATACGTATGGGTCGATTTTTCATGGCCTGATGGACCAGTCTGGACAGTCCTTAGTCTTGCCAGTCTGGACAGTCCTTGGTCTTGCCTGTCAGGACAGTCCTTATGGACCATCCTGGACGGTTAAGGCTCATCGTATCAGCCTATCAGTACGCATGGGTCGATTTTCATGTACTGATGGGACCAGTCCTGACAGTCCATGGTCCGTTTAGCTAAATCCTTCCATTCAATACGGTTAAGGCTCGTCATATCAGCCTGTCAGTACGTATGGGTCGTTTTTTCATGGCCTGATTGATAGGTATGGACATTCCTTGGTCCATACAGGCAGTACGAATGGCTGATCGTATCAGCCTATCAGTACATATGGGTCATTTTTCATGTATTGATGGGACCAGTCTGGACAGTCCATGGTCTGTTAAGTTAAATCCTTCCATTCAGTGCGGATAAGGCTGATCATTTCAGCCTATCAGTTCGTGTGGGACGAATTTTTCATGACCCGATGGACCAGTCTGGACAGTCCTTGGTCCTTCCAGGTAGTACGGATGGCAGATCGTATCAGCCTATCAGTAAGTATGGGTCATTTTTCATGTACTGATGGGACCAGTCCAAACAGTCCATGGTCCATTGAGCTATATCCTTCCATTAAGTACGGATATGGCAGATCATATCAGCCTATCAATATGTATTGGTCGATTGTTTATGGCCTGATGAACCAGTCTGGAGAGTCCTTGGTCCATCCAGGCAGTACAGATGGCTAATTGTATCAGCCTATCAGTACACATGGGTTAATTTTCATGTACTGATGGGACCCGTCCGGACAGTCCATGGTCCGTTGAGTTAAATTATTCCATTCAGTATGGTTAAGGCTAATCATATCAGCCTATCAGTATGTATGGGTTGATTTATCATGGCCTGATGGACAGGTCTTGGCAGTTCTTGGTCTATCCAGGCCGTACAGATGGTTGATGGTATCAGCCTATCAGTATGTATTGGTCCTTTTTCATGTATTGATGGGACAAGTCCAGACAGTCAATGGTCTGTTGAGTTAAATCCTTCCATTCAGTACGGTTAAGGCTGATCATATCAGCCTATCAGTACGTATGGGTCGATTTTTCATGGCATGATGGACCAGTCTGGACAGTTATTGGTCCTTCCAGGCAGTACGGATGGCTGATCGTATCAGCCTATCAGTAAGTATGGGCATTTATCATGTACTGATGGGACCAGTCCGAACAGTCCATAGTCCGTTGATCTATATCCTTCCATTCAGTACGGATAAGGCTGATCATATCTGCCTATCAGTACGTATTGGTCATTTTTCATGTATTGATGGGACCAGTCTGGACAGTCCATGGTCTGTTGAGTTAAATCCTTCCATTCAGTACGGTTACGGCTGATCATATCAGCCTATCAGTACGTATTGGTCGATTGTTATGGCTTGATGAACCAGTCTGGAGAGTCCTTGGTCCATCCAGGCAGTACGGATGGCTAATTGTATCAAACTATCATTACGTATGTGTCTTTTTTCATGTACTAATGGGACCAGTCCAGACAGTCAATGGTCTGTTGAGTTAAATCCTTCCATTCATTACGGTTAAGGCTGATCATATCAGCCTATCAGTACGTATGGGTCGATTTTTCATGGCATGATGGACCAGTCTGGACAGTTCTTGGTCCTTCCAGGCAGTAAGGATGGCTGATCGTATCAGCCTATCAGTAAGTATGGGCATTTTTCATGTACTGATGGGACCAGTCCGAACAGTCCATAGTCCGTTGATCTATATCCTTTCATTCAGTACGGATAAGGCTGATCATATCTGCATATCAGTACGTATTGGTCGATTGGTTTTGGCCTTATGGACCAGTCTGGACAGTCCTTGGTCCTGCCAGTATGGACAGTCCTTATGGACCAGCCTGGACGGTTAAGGCTTATCATATCACCCTATCAGTACGTATGGGCAATTTTTCATGGACTGATGAACCAGTCTTGAGAGTCCTTGGTCCATTCAGGCAGTACGGATGGCTAATTGTATCAAACTATCAGTACGTATGTGTCTTTTTCATGTACTGATGGGACCAGTCCAGACAGTCAATGGTCTGTTGAGTTATATCCTTCCATTCAGTACGGATAAGGCTGATCATATCAGCCTATCAGACACATACGTATGGGTCGATTTTTCATGGCATGATGGACCAGTCTGGACAGTTCTTGGTCCTTCCAGGCAGTACGGATGGCTGATCGTATCAGCCTATCAGTAAGTATGGGCATTTATCATGTACTGATGGGACCAGTCCGAACAGTCCATAGTCCGTTGATCTATATCCTTTCATTCAGTACGGATAAGGCTGATCATATCTGCATATCAGTACGTATTGGTCGATTGTTTTTGGCCTTATGGACCAGTCTGGACAGTCCTTGGTCCTGCCAGTCTGGACAGTCCTTATGGACCAGCCTGGACGGTTAAGGCTGATCATATCACCCTATCAGTACGTATGGGCAATTTTTCTTGGACTGATGAACCAGTCTTGAGAGTCCTTGGTCCATTCAGGCATTACGGATGGCTAATTGTATCAAACTATTAGTATGTATGGATAATTTTGGGTTAACGACGTATTTCTACACCAAAACTTTCATATAGTAACAAATGTACCCGAACTTTCAACCTCGTCACAATTACACACAATTTAAGTATCTAAACCTATTACCCCCTATTAGAAAGATCAAAACCCGCATCCCCCTAAAGTTTAAAGGACCAACCAAAATCAACAAATAGCGATTTTAAAATTGGTTTAATATAATTTTGTTTTCAAAATTAACCAATGACTAACTTAATTATATCTAAAACGATCCGAATTAAAAATCTAAGCTGGATTAACTCGACCTAACACCACAAACTAAAAAGTAGATCTTATAATCCGACCAAAACCCGACTTATTTAACCCAAAATCAAAATTGTTAAATACCTTAATCCCAAAATTCGAAAATATTGTGTCTCTCTCATTGTTTTTGAAGCTTTAGTAGGAGTTTAGGTTGAGTTTATAGTTGGATCTGAGGTTTAGATCATGTTTTAAATTTGATTTTGATCTCGGTTTAGATCTAAACCATTAAAACCAAGTCAAACTTTCGGCTGTGTGGTTTCGGGTTTTGATCTTTCTAATTAGGGGGTAATAGGTTTAAATACTTAAATTGTGCGCAATTACGACGAGGTTGAAAGTTCGTGTACATTTGTTACTATATGAAAGTTCTGGTGTGGAAATATGTCGTTAACCCGATAATTTTTCATGTACTGATGGGACTAGTCCAGACAGTCCATGGTCCGTTAAGCTATATCCTTCCATTCATTACGGATAAGGCTGATCATATCAGCCTATCAGTACGTATTGGTCAATTGTTTATGGCCTGAAGAACCAGTCTGGAGAGTCCTTGGTCCATCCACATAGTACGGATGGCTAATTGTATCAAACTATCAGTATGTATGGGTAATTTTTCATGTACTGATGGGACCAGTCCATACAGTTCATGGTCCGTTTAGTTAAATCCTTCCATTCAGTACGGTTAAGGCTGATAATATCAGCCTATCAATACGTATGGGTCGATTTTTCATGGCCTGATGGACCAGTCTGGACAGTCCTTGGTCTTGCCAGTCTGGACAGTCCTTGGTCTTGCCAGTCTGGACAGTCCTTCTGGACCAGCCTGGACGGTTAAGGCTCATCGTATCAGCCTATCAATACGCATGGGTCGATTTTCATGTACTGATGGGACCAATCCTGACAGTCCATGGTCCGTTGAGCTAAATCCTTCCATTCAGTACGGTTAAGGCTGATCATATCAGCCTAGAAGTACGCATGGGTCGATTTTTCATGGCCTGATGGACAGGTATGGACAGTCCTTGGTCCATACAGGCAGTACGAATGGCTGATCGTATCAGCCTATCAGTACATAAGGGTCATTTTTCATGTATTGATGGGACCAGTCTGGACAGTCCATGGTCTGTTAAGTTAAATCCTTCCATTCAGTGCGGATAAGGCTGATCATTTCATGTACTGATGGGACCAATCCTGACAGTCCTTGGTCCAGCCAGTCTGGACAGTCCTTATGGACCAGCCTGAACTGTTAAGGCTGATCATATCACCTTATCAGTACGTATGGGCAATTTTTCATGGACTGATGAACCAGTCTTGAGAGTCCTTGGTCCATTCAGGCAGTACGGATGGCTAATTGTATCAAACTATCAGTATGTATGGATCATTTTTCATGTACTGATGGGACCAGACCAGACAGTCCATGGTCCGTTAAGCTATATCATTCCATTCATTACGAATAAGGCTGATCATATCAGCCTATCAGTACGTATTGGTCCAATGTTTATGGCCTGATGAACCAGTTTGGAGAGTCCTTGGTCTTGACAGTTCTTGGTCCATCCAGGCCGTACAGATGGCTGATCGTATCAGCCTATCAGTATGTATTGGTCATTTTTCATGTATTGATGGGACCAGTCTAAACAGTCCATGGTCTGTTGAATTAAATCCTTCCATTCAGTACGGATAAGGCTGATCATATCAGCATATCAGTACGTATTGGTCGATTGTTTATGGCCTTATGGACCAGTCTGGACAATCCTTGGTCCTGCCAGTCTGGACAGTCCTTATGGACCAGCCTGGACGGTTTAGGATGATCATATCAGCCTATCAGTATGTATGGGCAATTGTTCATGGCCTGATGAACCAGTCTGGAGAGGCCTTGGTCCATGCAGGCAGTACGGATGGCTAATTGTATCAACCTATCAGTACGTATGAATCATTTTTCATGTACTGATGGGACCTGTCCAGACAGTCCATGGTCCGTTGAGTTAAATCCTTCTATTCAGTATGGTTAAGGCTGATCATATCAGCCTATCAGTATGTATGGGTCGATTTTTCATGGCCAGATGGACCAGTCTGGACAGTTCTTGGTCCTTCCAGGCAGTACCGATGGCTGATCGTATAAGCCTATCAGTAAGTATGGGCATTTTTAATGTACTGATGGGACCAGTCCGAACAGTCCATAGTCTGTGGAGCTATATCCTTCCATTCAGTACGGATAAGGCTGATCATATCAGCATATCAGTACGTATTGGTCGATTGTTTATGGCCTTATGGACCAGTCTGTACAGTTCTTGGTCCTGCCAGTCTGGACAGTCCTTATGGACCAGCCTGGACGGTTAAGGCTGATCATATCAGCCTATCAGTATGTATGGGCAATTTTTCATGGCCTAATTAACAAGTCTGGAGAGGCCTTGGTCCATGCAGGCAGTACGAATGGCTAATTGTATCAACCTATCATTGCATATGGGTCATTTTTCATGTACTGATGGGACCAGTCCAGATAGTCCATGGTGCGTTGAGCTAAATCCTTCCATTCAGTACGGTTAAGGCTGATCATATCAGCCTATAAGTACGTATGGGTCGATTTTTCTTGGCCTGATGGACAGGTCTGGACAGTCCTTGGTCCATCCAGGCAGTACGAATGGCTGATCGTATCAGCCTATCAGTACATATGGGTCATTTTTCATGTATTGATGGGACCAGTCTGGACAGTCCATGGTCTGTTGAGTTAAATCCTTCCATTCAGTGCGGATAAGGCTGATCATTTCAGCCTATCAGTTCGTGTGGGATGATTTTTCATGGCCGATGGACCAGTCTGGACAGTCCTTGGTCCTTCCAGGCAGTACGGATGGCTGATCGTATCATCCTATCAGTAAGTATCGGTCATTTTTCATGTACTGATGGGACCAGTCCGAACAGTCCATGGTCCGTTGAGTTATATCCTTCCATTAAGTACGGATAAGGCTGATTATATCAGCCTATCATTATGTATTGGTCGATTGTTTATGGCCTGATGAACCAATCTGGAGAGTCCTTGGTCCATCCAGGCAGTACGGATGGCTAATTGTATCAGCCTATCAGTACGTATGGGTTATTTTTCATGTACTGATGGGACCAGTCCGAACAGTCCATGGTCCGTTGAGTTAAATTAATCCATTCAGTACGGTTAAGGTTGATCATATCAGCCTATCAGCACGTATGGGTTGATTTTTCATGGCCTGGTGGA
Source organism: Sinapis alba (assembly GCA_012274485.2). Classification (NCBI taxonomy): domain Eukaryota; kingdom Viridiplantae; phylum Streptophyta; class Magnoliopsida; order Brassicales; family Brassicaceae; genus Sinapis; species Sinapis alba. The sequence continues at coordinate 96,794 of MU106658.1, forward strand.
CAGGTCTGGACAGTTCTTGGTCCATCCAGGCCATACAGATGGCTGATCGTATCAGCATATCAGTACGTATGGGTCATTTTTCATGTATTGATGGGACCAGTCTGGACAGTCCTTGGTCCGTTGAGTTAAATCCTTCAATTCAGTACGGATAAGGTTGATCATATCAGCCTATCGGTACGTGTAGGTCAATTTTCCATTGCTTGATAGACCAGTCTGGAAATTCATTGGTTCTTCCAGGCAATACGGATGGATGATCGTATCAGCCTATCAGTAAGTATGGGTCATTTTTCATGTACTGATGGGACCAGTCCAGACAGTCCATGGTCCGTTGAGTTAAATCCTTCAATTCAGTACTGTTAAGGCTAATCATATCAGCCTATAAGTACGTATGGGTCGATTTTTCATGGCCTGATGGACCAGTCTGGACAGTCCTTGGTCCTTCCAGGCAGTATGGATGACTTATCTTGTCAGCCTGTCAGTACGTATGGGTCATTTTTCATGTACTGATGGGACCAGTCTGGACAGTCCATGGTCCGTTGAGTTAAATCCTTCCATTCAGTACGGTTAAGGCTGATCATATCAGCCTATCAGTATGAATTTGTCTATTTTTCATGGCCTGGTGGACCAGTTTGGACAGTTCTTGGTCCTTCCAGGAAGTACGGATAGCTGATCGTATAAGCCTATTAGTAACTATGGGCATTTTTAATGTACTGATGGGACCAGTCCGAACAGTCCATAGTCCGTTGAGCTATATCCTTCCATTCAGTACGGATAAGGCTGATCATATCAGCATATCCGTACGTATTGGTCGATTGTTTATGGCCTTATGGACCAGTCTGGACAATCCTTGGTCCTGCCAATCTGGACAGTCCTTATGGACCAGCCTGGATGTTTAAGGCTGATTATATCAGCCTATCAGTACGTATGGGCAATTTTTCATGGCCTGATGAACCAGTCTGGAGAGGCCTTGGTCCATGCAGGCAGTACGGATAGCTAATTGTATCAACCTATCAGTACATATGGGTCATTTTTCACGTACTGATGGGACCAGTCCAGACAGTCCATGGTCCATTGAGCTAAATCCTTCCATTCAGTACGGTTAAGGCTGATCATATCAGCCTATAAGTACGTATGGGTTCGATTTTTCATGGCCTGATGGACAGGTTTGGACAGTCCTTGGTCCATCCAGGCAGTACAAATGGCTGATCGTATCAGCCTATCAGTACATATGGGTCATTTTTCATGTATTGATGGGACAAGTCTGGACAGTCCATGGTCTGTTGAGTTAAATCCTTCCATTCAGTGCAGATAAGGCTGATCATTTCAGCCTATCCGTTCGTGTGGGACGATTTTTCATGGCAGCCCGATGGGCCAGTCTGGACAGTCTTTGGTCCTTCCAGGCAGTACGGATGGCTAATCGTATCAGCCTCTCAGTAAGTATCAGTCATTTTTCATGTACTGATGGGACCAGTCCGAACAGTCCATGGTCCGTTGAGTTATATCCTTCCATTAAGTACGGATAAGGCTGATCATATCAGCCTATCAGTATGTATTGGTCGATTGTTTATGGCCTGATGAACCAATCTGGAGAGTCCTTGGTCCATCTAGGCAGTACGGATGGCTAATTGTATCAGCCTATCAGTAAGTATGGGTCATTCTTCATGAACTGATGGGACCAGTCCGAACATTCCATGGTCCGTTGAGTTAAATTATTCCATTCAGTACGGGTAAGGCTGATCATATCAGCCTATCAGTATGTATGGGGTGATTATTCATGGCCTGATGGACAGGTCTGGACAGTTCTTGGTCCATCCAGGCCGTACAGATGGCTGATCGTATCAGCCTATCAGTACGTATGGGTTATTTTTCATGTCTTGATGGAACCAGTCTGGACAGTCCTTGGTCCGTTAAGTTAAATCCTTCCATTTAGTACGGATAAGGCTGATCATATCAGCCTATCGGTACGTGTGGGTCAATTTTCCATTGCCTGATAGACTAGTCATTGGTCCTTCCAGGCAATACGGATGGCTGATCGTATCAGCCTATCAGTACGTATGGGTCATTTTTCATGTACTGATGGGACCAGTCCAGACAGTCCATGGTCCGTTGAGTTAAATCCTTCCATTCAGTACTGTAAAGGCTGATCATATCAGCCTATAAGTACGTATGGGTCGATTTTTCATGGCCTGATGGACCAGTCTGTACAGTCCTTGGTCCTTCCAGGCAGTATGGATGACTTATCTTATCAGCCTATCAGTACGTATGTGTCATTTTTCATGTACTGATGGGACCAGTCTGGACAGTCCTTGGTCCGTCGAGTTAAATCCTTCCATTCAATATGGATAAGGTTGATCATGTCAGCATATTAGTACGTATGAGTCGATTTTTCATGGCCTGATGGACTAGTCTGGACAGTCATTTGTCCTTCCAGGAAGTAAGGATGGCTGATCGTATCAGCCTATCAGTACGCATGGGTCGATTTTCATGTATTTATGGGACCAGTCTGGACAGTCCTTGGTCCGTCGAGTTAAATCCTTCCATTCAATATGGATAAGGTTGATCATGTCAGCATATTAGTACGTATGAGTCGATTTTTCATGGCCTGATGGACCAGTCTGGACAGTTACTGGTCCTTCCAGGCAGTACGGATGGCTGATCGTATCAGCCTATACATAAGTATGGGCATTTTTAATGTACTGATGGGACCAGTCCGAACAGTCCATAGTCCGTTGAGCTATATCCTTCCATTCAATACGGATAAGGATGATCATATCTGCATATCAGTACGTATTGGTCGATTGTTTTTGGCCTTATGGACCAGTCTGGACAGTCCTTGGTCCTGCCAGTCTGGACAGTCCTTATGGACCAGCCTGGACGGTTAAGGCTGATCATATCACCCTATCAGTACGTATGGGCAATTTTTAATGGACTGATGAACAAGTCTTGAGAGTCCTTGGTCCATTCAGGCAGTACAGATGGCTAATTGTATCAAACTATCAGCATGTATAGATCATTTTTCATGTACTGATGGGACCAGTCCAGACAGTCCATGGTTTGTTGAGTTAAATCCTTCCATACAGTACGGTTAAGGCTGATCATATCAGCCTATCAGTACGTATGGGTCGATTTTTCATGGCCTGATGGACAGGTCTGGACAGTCCTTGGTCCATCCAGGCAGTACGAATGGCTGATCGTATCAGCCAATCAGTACATATGGGTCATTTTTCATGTATTGATGGGACCAGTCAGGACAGTCCATGGTCTGTTGAGTTAAATCCTTTCATTCAGTGCGGATAAGGCTTATCATATCTGCATATCAATACGTATTGGTCGATTGTTTTTGGCCTTATGGACCATTCTGGAGAGTC